>PVIH01019495.1:0-35201 GCA_004025045.1 Sigmodon hispidus | reverse complement strand
CAGAATGGGAAAAGATTTTCACCAACCCTACAAGTGATAGAGGACTGATCTCTAAGGTATATAAAGAGCTCAAGAATTTAGAGCCCAAAACCTTGAATAACCCTATCAAAAAATGGGGTACAGATCTAAAAAGGGAATTCTCAGCAGAGGAACTACGAATGGCTGAAAGGCACCTGAAAAAGTGCTCTTCATCTTTAGCTATCAGAGAAATGCAAATCAAAACAACTTTGAGATACCACCTAACACCTGTTAGATTGGCTAAAATAAAAGGCACAGATGACAGCCTATGTTGGAAATGATGCGGAGCAAGGGGAACACTCCTCCATTGTTGATGGGAGTGTAAGCTTGTTCAGCTACTTTGGAATGCAATATGGCGGTTTCTCAGAAAATTGAGAATCAATCTCCCCAAGGACCCAGCAATACCACTTCTGGGTGTATACTCTAAAGAAGTACATTCACACTCCAAAGGTATTAGCTCAAGTATGTTCATAGCTGCATTATTTGTAATAGCAAGAACCTGGAAACAACCTAGATGTCCCTCAATTGAAGAATGGATTACTGTGGTACATCTACACAATGGAATACTACTCAGCAGTAAGAAAAAATGATATCCTAATATTCGCAGGCAAATGGATGGATTTGGAGAATATCCTCCTGAGTGAGGTATCACAAACTCAGAGAGATAAGCAGGGGATGTACTCACTCACTAGTGGTCTCTAAACAAACAAACAAGAAAAAAAACCAAACATACCCAAGCGGCAAACCACAACCACTGAACAGCTTGGGATCAGAAACACCCTGGACTGATCCTTTGAACCCCACTCCAACTATAGGAACACCAGACTCACTCTTGAGGGAGGGGGAACAAAACTGCATTTGGCCAGGAGTTGAGACTGATCCAAGCATTATTGGGTCAGTGGGACCATAGGACTGTGCTCCCTACCCAGGGAGGGGATGGGGAGTTGCATAGAAGAAAAATGACCAGATGTGGTGGGAGGGGGAAGGGACCTTGAATAAGGATATACAGGGATGGAAAAAAAAATTCAGAGGGAAAGCTGAACACAAAGTAAATATATGTGTAGCAATCTTATTTGTATTTCCACCCTTGATAAGCCATGCTTATGATTCTTATCCTCTTTATAGTTATTGTTAACTTTTCCGCATTTTAAATTCATTTTACTGTTTTTTTGATAAATACAAAATAAAGAAGGAAAAAAAAATGACTGATGTGTTAGTTACTTTTTTTTATTGCTGTGATAAAACACCAGGATCAAGAGCAATTTGGGAAGCTTATACTTTCATAACATAGACCATTGTCAAAGATGTCAGAACAGAAAATGTAAGGTAGAAACTGAAGCAGAGGGCACAGGAGAGACTGAGTCTTATTGCCTTATTCCTTGTGGTTTGCTCAGCCTGATTATTATTATTATTATTATTATTATTATTATTATTATTATTGAAGCCAGTACTACCTGCCCAAGGATGATGTAGTAATACTTTCTGGCCTGTCTGTTCAGGCCTAGTCCCAAGGTTTGGACCGACCCACAGCCCCACTGCTGTTTTGCCCCAAATAATCACACAGAGGCTTATATGCTGTTCGCTTTATGGCTCAGGCTTATTGCTAGCTATATCTTGCATCTTAACTCAACCCATTTCTATTAACCTGTATTGCCATGTAGTCCATAGCTTACCTGTATATCTATGTACTTTGCTTCTTATGTGGCTGAATTGGGTCTCCCTTGACTCCTCTCTCCTTACTCTTCATCTATGATTAGATTCCCTACCCCTCTCCCCCCCCCCCCGCTTCTAAGCTGTTCTGCCATAGGCCAAACCAATTCCTTCATTATCTAATACCATACACATAGACAACCCACATCAGGATAGCACTGCACACAATGAGCTGGGCTCTCCTTCATCAATCATGAATCAAGAAAATGCACCACAGGCTTGCTTATAGATAAATATGATATATGTATTTTCTCAGTTAAGATGTACTCCTCCTAGAAATGTCTAGGCATTTTTAAACTTAACAAAACCAATGAATATATTTATTGTGAGTTAAGCTATATGTCAATTTATATAGTTAACAATTATTTTACTAAAAGTTCATAAGGTAAAATTTTTGCCTTAGGTTTATGTTGCTGTGATAAATATTATGAGAAAAAAACAACCTGAGGAGGAAATGGTTTATTTTATCTTATAGCTGTAATTTGTCATAAAGGCCAATTAGGACAGCAACTGAAGCAAAAGCCATGAAGAATGGTACTTACTTGCTTAATCCACATCCCTTCCTTATCTACTTTCTTGTAAAACCCAGAACCACCTGTTAGTCCCATCCATATCAATCACTCATCAAGAATATGCCCCACAGGCTTGTTTATAGGCCAGTTTGATGGAGGTATTTTCTCAAAGGAGGTGCTTATTTCCAAAATTACCCTAGCATGTGTCAAGTTGGCAAAGAAACCAAGCAGCACAATTGTATTAAAGAATTAATGCAATTTTAAAGCAGGTGTAGTGATGTACACAGATTATCTAAGCAAACGGGAGGCCAGGGCAATAGGATTAAGACTTTAGGCTAACATAAGATAGAGCAAACAGTGTTCTGGTCGGGTTCCCATTCCAGGACCAGGGGCTATCTGTGGAGCTTGTCCCCACACACTCTGTAGCAGACAGAGATAAACTCGGTCTGCCAGGGTCCCCCCAGCTGCTGCTGAGGGATTTTGAACAAACATCCACCTCTAACGGATCAAATGGATAAGGACTGAGGACTCTGAAAGACAGACTCAGACTCCGCCCAAAGGTGAGGTGGGTTCAACAGGCCCCAGTGCCTGAATCCTGGCCACGGAAAATTGTGTTCAGGTCGGGTTCCGGTTCCGGGACCAGGTGCTGTCTGGGATCCCCACACACTCTGTAGCAGACAGAGATAAACTCGGTCTGCCAGGGTCCCCCAAGCTGCTGCTGAGGGAATTTGCACAGTCACCTGCCTCCAACTAATCATTCAGAGAAGGACTGAAAGCTTGAAATCCAGTCCCCTGCCCAGAGCAGAGGTAGAGATTGAGCAAACCTTTTATTAAGAGATAACAGAAGACACACAAGCCCGCATGCCACAACTGACTATGAGACACCTACTCGTGAACCATTGAAGTCATCGGCAGACGCCAGTGCAAAAATATATATAATAATGTAAAGAACAACAAGATAACTCCAGAAGAAAGTGGCAGTCATACAACTGAACTGAGCAATGAAGAGGAAACAGAAGGAAGCAACACCAAAAATTCCTTTATGATGATCATTGAAGCTCTCAAAGAAGATATGAAAAAAATGCCTTAAAGAAATAGAAGAAAATACAAACAAAAAATTGGAAGAGATAAACAAATCCATGAAAGAAAACCAAGAAAAATAAACCAAAAAATGAAAGAAACATGCCAGGAACTAAAAACTGAAATAGAAGCATTAAAAAAGGACAAAATGAGGCAAAGATGGAAAGAGAAAACCAGAAGAAAAAAGCTGGAACTACAGATACAAGCATAACCACCAGAGTTCAAGAGATGGAAGATAGAATCTGTGAAGTAGAAGACTCAGTAGCTCAAATAGATATATCGGTCAAAGAAAATAGTAAAACCAAAAAAGCCATAACTCAAAATGTTCAGGAAATCTGGGACACCATGAAAAGACCTAATTTGAGAATAATATGAATAGAAGAAGGAGAAGAATACCAGCTCAAAGGCACAGATAATGTTTTCAATAAAATCATAGAAGAAAACTTCTCTAACCTGAAGAAGGAAATGACTATAAAGATACAAGAAGCTTACAGAACACCAAATAGATATGACCCCCCAAAAAAGTCAGCGCGCACATTATAATTAAACCACAAAACATACAGAACAAAAAAAAATTTAAGAGCTGCTAAAGAAAAGGACCAACTTACATATAAAGGCAGACCCATCAGAATAACACCTGACTATTCAATAGAAATGATGAAAGCTAGAAGGGCTTGGTAAGAAGTTATACAGACACTAAAAGTACATGGCTGCCAAACTAGAATACTATACCCTGCAAAATTATCAATCACCATAGATGGAGTAAACAAGATATTTCATAACAAAGTCAGACTGAAAGAATATCTATCTACCAATCCAGCGCTACAGAGAGTATTAGAGGGGAAACTCCAACATAACAACCCCAGATGCACCCATGAAACAACAAACAATCAATAATTCCACAGAAGAATATTCCAGAGAAAGGAAACACAAACAAGTTACCACCAAAAAACAGCAGGAAATATCAATCAGTAGTCACTAATATCCCATAATATCAATGGACTCAACTCTCCTATAAAATGTCATACACTAACAAGATGGATACAACAACATAAGCCATCCTTCTGTTGCCTACAAGAAACACACTTAAACTACAAAGACAGACACAGGCTTAGAGTAAAGGGTTGGAAAAAGATTTTCCAGTCAAATGGTCCTAAGAAACAAGCAGGGGTTGCCATCCTAATATCTAACAAAGTAGACTTTAAGCTAAAAGCAATTAAAAGGGACCAAGATGGTCATTACTTATCCATCACAGGAAAAACTGGTCAAGAGAAGATTTGAATCCTGAATATTTATGCCCCTAATATAAGGGCACCTAATTATGTAAAAGAAACACTGCTAAAGCTCGAATCCCACATCAATTCTTACACCCTAATAGTAGGAGACTTCAATACCCCACTTTCAACCCTGGATAGGTCAACCAGACAGAGCCTCAACAGAGAAATAAGGAGTCTAAAAGAGGTTATGATACAGAAGCTTCCACCCAAATGCAAAGGAATTTACATATTTCTCAGCTCCTCATGGAACTTTCTCCCAAATTGACCACATAACTGGTCATAAAGCAAATATCAACAGATACAAAAAAAATGAAAATAATCCCTTGTTACATATTGGATCACGGGAGCCTAAAGTTAGAGTTCAACAACATCAAAAATCAAAGGAAGCCTACCAACTCATGGAAACTAAACATCACTCAGCTGAACCATCTCTGGGTCAAGGAAGAAATTAAGAAAGAAATCTAAGTCTTCCTAGAATTTACTGAAAATGAATCCACAACATATCCAAACATGGGATACAATGCAAGCAGTCTTAAGAGGAAAATTCATAATGCTAGATGCCTACATGAAAAACCTAGAGAAATCTCACACTAGAGACCTAACAGCTCAGCTGAAAGCCTTAGAACAATTAGAAGCAAAGTCACCTAGAAGGAGTAGATGGCAGGAAATAATCAAACTTAGAGCTGAAGTCAATACAATTGAAACAACAAAAAAAAAAAAAAATACAAAGAATCAGTGAATCTAAGAGTTGGTTCTTTGAGAAATTTAACACGATAGATAACCCTTTAGCCAAACTAATCAAAAAACAGAAAGAGAGAGTGTTCAAATCAACAAAATCAGAAATGAAAACGGGGACATAACAACAGAAATCCAGAGAATTATCAGATCATACATTGAAAATCTATATTCCCCAAAAATGGAAAACCTAGAAGAAATGGACAGCTTTCTGGACAGGTACCATCTACCAAAATTAAATGAAGATCAGATTAATTACTTAAACAGGCCTAAAACCCAAGGAAATTGCAACTGTCATTAAAAGCCTCCCCAAAAATAAAAGCCCTGGTCCAGATGGTTTCAGTGCTGAATTCTACCAGACATTCAAAGAAGAATTATTACCATTACTCCTCAAACTATTTCACACAGTAGAAACTGAAGGAATACTGCCAAATTCCCTTTATGAGGCCATAATTACCCTAATACCCAAGCCACGCAAAGACACAACAAAGAAGGAGAACTACAGACCAATTTCCCTCATGAATATTGATGCGAAAATTCTCAACAAAATTTTGGCAAACCGTATACAACAATGTATAAAAATATCATCCAACATGACTAAGTAGGCTTCATCCCAGAAATGCAGGGCTGGTTTAATATAAGAAAAACAGTAAACGTTATTCATCATATAAACAAACTAAAGGAACAAAACCACATGCTCATATCCTTAGATGCAGAAAAAGCCTTTGACAAAATCCAACACTCCTTTATGATTAAAGCCCTGGAGAGACCAGGAATACAGGGAGAATACCTAAATATAATAAAGGTGATTTACAAGAAGCCGACAGCCAGCATCAAACTTAATGGAGAAAAACTCAAAGCAATCCCACTAAAATCAGGAACTACACAAGGATGTCCTCTCTCCCCTTATCTATTTAATATAGTTCTTGAAGTTTTAGCTTCAAGGGAACGAAAAGAGATCAAGGGGATACAAATTGGAAAAGAAGAAGTGAAGCTATCTCTATTTGCAGATGATATGATTGTATACATAAGTGACCCACAAAATTCTTCTAAGGAACTGCTACGGTTGATAAATACCTTCAGCAATGTAGCAGGATACAAGATTAACTCAAAGAAATCAGTAGCCCTTCTATACACTAAAGATAAAAGAGCTGAAAAAGAAATAAGGGAAATATTACCCTTCATTATAGCAACAAATAGTATTAAATACCTTGGAGTCAGTATAACCAACAAAGTAAGAGACCTATTTGACAAAAATTTTAAATCACTGAAGAAAGAAATTGAAGAGGGTATCAGAAAAAGGAAAGCTCTCCTATGTTCCTGGATAGGTAGGATCAAATAGTAAAAATGGCAATTCTACCAAAAGCAATCTACAGGTTCAATGCACTGCCCATCAAAATCCCAACACAATATTTTTAGACCTTGAAAGAACAATACTCAATTTCATTTGGAATAACAGGAAAGCCAGGATTGCAAAAACAATTTTACTCAACAAAAGAACCTCAGGAGGTATCACCATCCCTGTCTTCAAGTTATACTGTAGAGCTACAGTAATAAAAACAGCCTGGTACTGGCATAAATACAGACTTGTGGATCAATGGAATAGAACTGAGGATCCAGACCTTAACTCAAAAACCTATGAACACCTGATCTTTGACAAAGAGGCCCAAAACATTCAATGGTAAAAAGATAGTATATTTAACAAATGGTGTTGGCATAGCTGGATGGAAGTGTGTAGAAAAGTGCAAATAGATCCAAGCCTGTCACCCTGTACAAATCCATGTGGATCAAAGATCTCAACATAAACCTAGCCACTTTAAACTTGATAGAAAAGAAAGTGGGAAATACACTTCTACGAATTGGCACAGGTGACCACTTCCTAAATATAACACCAGTGGCACAGACACTAAGACCAACAATAAATAAGTGGGATCTCCTGAAGCTAAGAAGCTTCGTAAAACCAAGGACATGGTCAATAGGACAAAACAACAGCCTACAGAATGGGAAAAGATTTTCACCAACCCTACAAGTGATAGAGGACTGATCTCTAAGATATATAAGGAACTCAAGAATCTAGAGCCCAAAACCTTGAATAACCCAATCAAAAAATGGAGTTCAGATCTAAAAAGGGAATTCTCAGCAGAAGAATTACGAATGGCTGAAAGGCACCTGAAAAAGTGCTCTTCATCTTTAGCCATCAGAGAAATGCAAATCAAAACAACTTTGAGATACCACCTGACACCTGTTAGGTTGGCTAAGATAAATACACAGAGGACAGCCTATGCTGGAGAGGATGCGGGGCAAGGGGAACACTCCTCCATTGTTGGTGGGAGTGTAAGCTTGTTCAGCCACTTTGGAATGCAGTATGGCAGTTTCTCAGAAAATTGAGAATTAATCTCCCCAAAGACCCAGCAATACCACTTCTGGGTGTATACCCTAAAGATGCACAGTCACACTCCAAAGCCATTAGCTCAACTATGTTCATAGCAGCATTATTTGTAATAGCAAGAACCTGGAAATAACCTAGATGTCCCTCAACTAAAGAATGGATTAACAAACTGTGGTACATCTACACAATGGTGTACTACTCAGCAGTAAGAAAAAATGATATCCTAAAATTTTCAGGCAAATGGATGGATTTGGAGAATATCCTCCTGAGCGAAGTATCACAAACTCAGAAAGATAAGCAGGGGATATACTCACTCATTAGTGGACTCTAAACAAACAACCAACCAAGAAAAAGCAAAGCATGCCCAAGCTGCAAACCACAACCACTGAACTGCTTGGGATCAGAAACACCCTGGCCTGGACTGTCTCCTTGGATCCCACTCCCCCTAGAGGAACACCCGACTCACTCTTGAGGGAGGGGGGAGAAAACTGCATCTGCCAGGAGTGGAGACTGAACTAAGCAAAATTGGGGCAGTGGGATCATGAGACTGCCTGCTGCCTGCCCAGGGATGGGATGGGGATTTGTGGAGAAGAAAGAATGACCTGATGTGGTGGGAGGGGGAAGGGACCTTGAATAAGGATATACAAGGTTAGAAAGTGTGACTTCTTTGTTAATAATAATAATAATAGAAACTAAAATTTAAAAAAAGTTAGAGCAAACAAACTGTCAAAACAACAATGAAAACTGGACAGCATTAAACAAAACATTAATAAGATAATAATAAAATAAAGTGTTATAAATAGTGAGCTCAGTGGTAGTGTGCTTGTCTATGGTGCATAAGACCCACAACTGCAAACAGAAAAGAAGTTTAATCTTTAGAGCAGGCTATAGAAGAGTCTAGAGTTATATTTTTTCCCACTTGGGTGGGATTTTTGTTTGCTTGTTTTGTTTATGAGAAGCAGCCTTTGAAACAATGTTCTTTGGAGAAGCTGTTGGGCTCTTTCTTAGCCCATTCACACGTAAAAGAGAATGTCATGTATGTTATGTTTCTTTGTCAGAAACACAGATGAACTAGCTTGTCTTTCTACAATGTCAGAATTTTTTGAGTAACTCTAAGTTCATAAAACATGGCAGTTTCAGTGGCTCAGTTTTTCTGGGAATCTATGTTCCTTGATATTCCTGAACAAGGTAAACACAGGTCCATTACAGACTGGCTATAAGGACTAAAAGGCCACGTGTTCAAAGGTTCCTAAAATTATTAAATGGATGGAAGCTGATAAAAATGCAAGCAGAGTTTGTATTGATTAGATTAGGAATTAAAATGAGTTGGAGACCTTTGCAGGAGATGTATTATGGCCAATGTAGAGTCAGGTTTCAGGGTCAATATTTGGGCTATAAGTAATGTGAAACAGATGAGGACTGAGTCCATGAGACTAAGCCAATAGACAGATGAACAGCAGATCTAGGGAGTCCAACAATAGAATGAGCCAATGGCAACTTGAGTAGGCCATTTGAACTGGGCCTGAGTAGAGCTGAAGTTGGGGCAGTTGGAAGTTGTCTATGGCTACTTGACACACACAAGATGGTCAGATAATAGGTCACAGTATCAGGTATTTCCCTCTTTGTGGGGTTGGGTGAGGGATTACATACTTTGCTGCATATGATATGTCCAATAAGTTTTCTTGAGTGATGGAGAAATAATGACATTTAAAGAGAAGTACAAGTTAAGGAAATTAATAAACACCAAGCCTGAAAGGTATTTAAAGGAATATGATTCACATAGAAAGAATAAAGTGTAGTAAGAACAAAGGAACGAATACACTGCATAAGGAAAACTAATGTATAAATGGGAATCAGGACAAATCCCTCATGCCCAGTGCAGGAATCAACCTTGTCCAATAGTCTGAGCCAGGCAACTACTAACACTTACAGAGAAGGAAGAAATAATTACCAATCACCTCCAGGATAACCAACAAAACCATAGGAAATAGCAACCCCACTCACCAAATATTATCCTTAAGTGTAAATAGCTTCAAATCACCAGCTCAAAGACATACATATGCTGACTAGATTAAAAATAAAATCTGGCTATTTTTTATCTCCATGAAACACACCTCACTGGCAAAAGCATCCCAAAACTTATTGTCAAAGGATGGAAATCAACCCACCAAGCAAATGGAAGCCAAAAACAAGGCAGTATAGTACTTGTTTGTCTAATAAAGTAAACTTGAACCCAAAATTAGATAAAGCAAGTCACTACATACTAATAAAGGGATAGATTGTCAAGGAGAGATAACAGTTATGAATATGTCCCCCTTGAGGTTCTTCTTGCACCACTGATATTTATTAAAGCATATCCATTTCATTCATATCAGTTTTTTCTAGACACTTTGATGTTACTGATTTAATTTCATCTTGGTCAGATCAGTGTTTTCATCTTTGTATTTGTACATTTTGTAAAGTTTTCACTGTACAAAGTGATGGATTTTATTGTGACCCCTTTGCTTCGGTATAATTTAGGCTTTGACTGATTCTTTCCTCACTATATTTCACTGTACTGCTTTCTACTCATGTTCTTCCCCCTGTTAACTTCTCCTACTTTTCATGGTATGAGTATGTGCATGCGTGAACATATGTGCATGCTTACATAAAATACAATCCTACATATGAAAGAAAATGTGATAACTATCTTTCGGATCCACATTTGTTTTGTTGCTTATATGATAACCTCCAATGCATTCATTTTCTTAAGAGATGACACAATTTTATTCTTCTTAATGGATTAAATAGAACTTCATTGTGTGTGTTGGCTAGTTTAGTTTACAGAATTATTGTCTTCACTCAGGAAAGCACGCCCTGCACCTCATTCAGGCAGCTCAGTAGAGCCAACCTTGTTGACAGTGGTATGAGTGAGCTAGCCCTGAAATTGTGACCATGAAAGAATTGTTACTACTATTCATCTATCATGTGGAGACAGGGGTGAGGGTAATTGGCCTCCCGTTACCTTTTGTCCCTTGCTACCTATGACAGATAAAAAAGCTGACTCTCCTTTTTAGCTGCAGCACTCAGGAAAGCCTGCCCTGCTCCTGGCCTGGGCAGTACAATAGAGCTGACCCTATTGGCAGAGGTGTTGGTGAACTGGCCCTGAAGTATGAGAATGGGGTAGCTGGCCATATACCCTTTGTCTGCCATGTGGTGCTGAGCGTGAGGGAATGATACCCTCCCTATTTTGCCCCTACTACTTGTGGTAGGTAAGGAATGTAACTCTTCCCTTAACCTACTAACTAAGGTGCCAGTAAACCGGCCCTAGAACATAAGGAAGCCCTCACTCACCTCTCATTTTCCATATGGTGATGTGAACAGGAAAGAGATACCCCTATCCACCCCCTTGACACCTATGATGGGTGGGAAAGCTGGCCTTGAGGTCATATGAGTGGGAGATCTGACCTTGCCCCTTACCCAGCTGCACTTGAGAAAGTAGCCTTTGCATCTCAGCTGGGATCACAATCGACCCAGACCTGTAGGTGTAGGTATGGGAGAGCCAACCTTGAGAGAGTGAAAGCAGGAGATCTGATTCTGTCCCTTGCTCATTGCTGCAAGGAGTGAACAAACCAGGGCAATACTGAAGAGCTTACCAAGGTGATGAAGACAGAGAAGACCTGGCAGGCTGACCAATCCTGCAACTACCCAGTTCCAGAGCCAGGGTTATGAGTTTACTCACCCCAACATCCACCTCATCTGCCATCTGTCAGAGCACATGAAGGGGCTTGTCCTGCAGACCCAAAGCTGAAGGATCTCCAGGACACAGAACAACAACAGGAGGAACTCAGGAGGAGCCCCAGTGAGGACCCAGCATGGATGGTGTAGCAGAAGTCAGAGACTTGGAACCAGACCAATGAGTCTTTGCAATGAACACTTGCAAGTAAAGATGTGTGAATAAAGGGTTTACTGCATGACTCCCTGGGTCATGCTACAGCTTCCATAGTGGGACTTATTTTCCCCCTTTCCTCTCTTTGTTTCTCGTATATTTTATTTTGGGGGGAAGATTACAAGGGCAGAGGGCAGACATGAAAGGATGGGGAAATGAGTGGCACTGAGATACATGATGTGAAAGACACAAAAATAATTAAAAAGAAACTTAAGAAAATAATTTTTGCCTTTGGTTACTATTTAGAAAATATAATTTTCACTTGACTTCTTTAAATTTTTAATTTTGAAATTATCTCAGGCTAAAAAAACCCGGTAATTATTGACCTACTTTGTGATACATCATTTATATCCCGTAAGTCCTTTCTATGAAATCCATAATCCACAGCATGTGTACTTTGAATAAAATGTCGTGTTTCCAAACAACAAATGAGAATTTTTTACCAAATCAAAGAAAAGTAACCACAAATCCTCTTGAATAATCTAAATTTGAGTTTAGTTCACAAATTCCCTATTTCTAGAGAGCAAATTAACTTTTGCCTTAATGCAAAGAAAGTAATTTTTTTTAGGGAGATATAAAACATTCTATTCTAGAGCAAATTTGAAAAGGAGAGCCCTGGAGCTCAGACATTACAGGAAGACACAGTGGGACAGACACAGTAACAAAGATTGATCAACCAGGAGTTTAAATGCACAGGAGCCAGACCCCAGCCACTCCAACCCTGTTCCATAAATGAGCAGTACGTCTATCTAATTAATAAAATATCAGAAATCAGAACGAAAAATCATACTGTGTTACCAACAGAGGGTCTAGAATAAAATATCTAATTTCGCTTTGCTTATTTCCACTTGGATCCACTATTCTGCAATCTAGGCCAGGGAAGCTCAGTTTCAGCTTCTGTCTACCTCTACAGAAATATGAGTGTATAACCAAGGATTATAGGTAAACCACAGACAAGTTTTCCAAATCCAATGTATTTGGAAAAAATCATCACATGAAAGGAGAGTTGTTAAAATACATAGATGATAAAAATAATGCAAATGCAAATATCTTTAAAATGTTGAATTGGTATTATATAAAGATACATAAAGATATTAAATCTAAAATCATTTAAAAACAAGAAATGATAAGCAATAGTACAAACAACAACAGGGGTTTTCAAAGCAAACAAAGGACATTAAATGCCATTTGTAGCACTCAAACCTGAAAGACAGAGGCATGCATCTGTAGACGTTGAGAAATGGAAACTGAAATCCAAGAGCCTCTGATTTAAATTGCAATCAATCATGAATCTATCAGAGTAAAGGGAAATTACTTGTGGCCATGCAAGATGTCAAGGCTTATTGCTCAACCATTCTATTTAAAATGAGCAAGTGAAAGAAAAAAAAAAAAAAGATGAGCCCCTTCAGAAGAGAAGTGTGATGAATAAATGTTGAGGAAAGGAAAAGAGCCGTTTTGTCCCATGAGCCATTGATAACTGAATGATATACTTCTAAATAACCTTCTGCAAATAAATCCTCTGTAAGAAAACTTTTCAAGGTTTTCAGATTATCTGAGTGATATGAAAAGATACAGAATCTGGAAGGAAGGATGAACGCAAGCAAGTTGAAAAGTCTTTGGTAATGAGGACACAGAGGAGCTGAGTGACAGGTTTTCACAGTATTTGGAGGGGAAGATGCAGGAAAGACAGAATTCTACAAGGAAAGAAAACCAATTGCACAAGCAGTATCACTTGGAGCAATAAGAACTCAGCCAAAGAAAATGTGAAACAGGCCGTTGCACATACTTCTGAGAGCTTCCATTCATAAAATCTACTCATTAAACAAACCAGCCATTCTCACTTTCTCTTTTACACAGAAATTACACTTTTCAAAACTGCCCAGACATATCACATCCCATTTTCAGGACTCAGATATATTTCATCCATTGTCTCTGTCATCCTTACAGTGTGAGTATTTAAAGATTTACCCCATGCTTCAAGATGGCTTTCAGGGCTTAGATACCACAGAAGGCAAGGACATGAAGAGAGATGGACAGCATCAATCCTAACAAAGTTATTTCCCTTAAAAGACACTCCCAGAATGCAATGGTCTCTCTTTATATCTTATGCACTACCCCTAGGTTCAAAGGAATCTATGTGTTTCAATGTACAGAACTGGCTTTTTAGTTGAGAAAGAAAATTAACATGGTAATCGAGTACATAGCTCATATTGCCATATAAGACAGTTTTTAAAAAGGTAAGAAACATACCCAGAAATTAAAACAAAACAAAAACAAGCCATAGCTAAACTTGTGACTCCTTTTGGATATAACAAATGGCAGAAACTTACCCTCAAGACTTAGAAATAAAAAAAGGGTAAAAAGTAAGCATGATAGGAAGACTAAACTTACTGTTGCAGTCCTTTGCAGAGAATATGATCACATTGTATCCTTCACCAAAAATGATGCTAAAGTTAAGAAGTAACACCCCATGATATGCTGCTTACATGAAGCTCAGGTGACTTGATGACAAGGTGAACAAGGCCAGACTGTGTAAATTGAAACCAAATGAACACAAACGGGAGAATGTTTAATAGTCATGTCAAGAAATATGTGCTTTAGAAGAAGGTATAAAATATGATGAAGACAATAAACTGGGAAAGATGATACTTATAAATCTATATGTAGCTGTATATTTTGACTTATATTAAAATCTGTAGATTCTAAACAATATCTAAGCAATCACCTTTTTATATAACATCTAATACTCATAGAATATTATTTACTTTTAGTAAAAAAAAAAAAAAAAAGAATGGTTTTTTTTCTTCAAGGCATTGGTGATATACAAGTAGAAATACCAAAAGTGATGTTAGTGAGTGTCCTTACCAAGTCTACTCAGATAGTCTGCATACTCTAAACTCAGGCCTTTTATCTCCCTTCCCAGCTGTATCTGTGAAATGGGGGCAATTTTGTGGATACTTCTGAGGTAACCCTGACCCTAACAAGAAGGCTTTCTCATTCCCATTGTGACTCTGGGAATGTTCAGGACTCCAGGACTAAAGACAAAAGGCAACACTTTTCCCAATGGAAATGTCTGTGTCTGTCTCCTGAGGAAAAACTAATCCCTCTTCTGGCTGAAGTTGTTACTTTGGCTTCCTGTCTGGCACCCCACTGACTGTCACAGTTGACAATGCTGATCATTTTGACTTATTGAGTGTCCCTGTGTGTCCTTCTGGTAGCTGACTGCTATATGGAAAGGGATGACCTTTCCTAGGGGTGGAGTACCTGCTTCAACATGGGTGGTTGCACTTCCATCAGATCCCCCAAATGGGCTCTCAAGATCTAACTATGACCACACAGAACACATCATTCATTGTTAATGATTCCAACTAAGATACATCTGAGATGCTGAATATAGAAATTTCCCCACAGCAAAGATATGCACTCATTGCCAATCGACAGAGCTTAAGAAGCAGAGCTTTTGTTTTAAATTGCACTCAAATTTTGCAACTTATTTTATGTTGTATAATTTAAAAGTACTTGAGAATGAAGGACACACAGAGTAACACTTCTTTTCATTACATTCTGCAGCACACTGGAGTAGTGTATTGGCTAGTCACAGTATAGCTAAATCTGCTAATGATGAGTAGCAGCAGAGGGTCATGGTGTCTTTGAAGCACCATTGTAACAACTATTTCTAATGCAACACAACACCCCCAATCACAAGCTTCCACAGTTAATGGCAAGGCAGAATTTCCTGGACTTCAATAATGGTGACATTGTCAGAGTGGTTTTTGTGTGACATAGTGAAATCTATTGTGGCACATGGAGTTGGGTCAAGCGAGGTGCCTGAGTGAGTTTTAACATTTAAGATATAAGCTGAGCTGCATGGAAGATATATTTTCCTCCTGTTCTTTTGGTTGTTCTTTCAAACCTTATTTTCATATAGATTTGTGTTCCATTGTAGTCTAAATATAATGTAATTCAAAAGATGTCTAGTGGCTGATAACCAGACATACATTAAAAGGCAGGAAGCATTAAGCAGTGTGAGCATACATATTCATAATAGCTGTCTAACTAATGTTTTTCCCCTCAGTAGACTAAGTCATACTGTATATTCCCACCCAACTGAAATGTTATAAATCACTTTTTAATATCTTTTTATCTGAATAAGAAAAAAAACCATTCATATTACAGACATGTAAATTTAACTTAAAACTACAAACCTAGTTTGAGGCTTGATACTGTGGCTATAAATCATATACAATAACATTGTAAATGAGATAACTGTAACATTATATTCTCTGGGCAAGGTTAATAGATTCAGTTCAACTCTAGCAAGAAATTGTAGCTGACATTTCCCCATTTCTTTCAGAAAAGCCTTTATAAATCCTCAACTTCTAAATTGGACTGGATTAGGTCCCGGTGGAGAAAATCGTAGATTTAGTGTTTTTAATTTCCTAAGTTACTGAGTGGGAACCAACTTTATATCTATAGTCAAATATGGTTTGGGGACTTTTGCCAGTAGGGATATTGTTATTCACATTAGATTATAACAATAAAACTAATCACATTAATAATAACAAAGGAATGATGATGGTAAAAATAAAGGCTCAGATTTTTAAAAAGGCTGTCACTTTGGCTAATGTGAGTTAACACTGGAAAGAAATATAAATAGGCCCTTCTTGGGTGACTAAAAGAAACCCAGCAGGTGCACTGCTTTCATTTTGACTTGAGGTCTTTCACCCTAGTAACAGCATAATCACATTCTACTGTGTCCTCTCTCTGGCCTCTGTCAAGCTCTGCCATGGGAACTGGCGCAGTGGGTGACCTTGCTTCTTCTACTGTGGGAAAATGATTGCCTGTGTGGTGATATCCAGAGGCCCAACGCTGCATTTCCTAATCTAGCCCATGTAGGTCGAGTATCCAAATATTATTTTGTCTTTGGGCATTTTGTACAATACCTTAAGCCTCTTATTTCTATAGAGAGATGTTAACTGGTGTGCAAGATGGGAACAGAGAAGTCCCCCAAGAAGCTATTTCCTCTGCTTTCCATCTAGCAGTTTCCTGGGTTACTTTTGTATTGCCAGAAACAAAAATTTCTTAAATTGGGGCTGGAGAGATGGCTCAGTGGCTAAGAACATATACTGCTCTTATAGGAAATGGGAAATTGATTCTCAGTACCCATGTCAGATAGCTTACAGTTGTCTGTAATTCCAGCTCCAGGGTATCAGATGCCATCTTCTGGCCTCCATGGAAATCTGCACTTATGTACAATACACACACACACACACACACACACACACACACACACACACCCCACATACACACAAACACACACTTAGAAATCATAAAACAAATATTTAAAAGATTACTTAAATGATTCTGTACTTGGCAAAGCTATAAAGAATTATAAAGGATTCTGTCGTACCCTGCTCATTCATGGTAGATACTTGAGATCATTGCATCACTCAGTCTGCTGTCTAAGGATGATCAGCATTTTTATTTTTCTATGACCCCTTTTTCTGATTTTTTTCAGGATTTCTTGTAGGCAAGTAATATATATGAGTGGTTTATTTTATTATCATGTTCTTTATTTATGGGGAAGCTCATTTTCAGTCTTTACTCTGGCTGATTTTTATTTAGATATTCTCAGAGTCAAAATGAGACTACGTACTTGGCCACGAGGAAGACATGTGATTAATCCTCAGTTAAAACCCAGAGGAAAATGCTCCTGATTTCCTATTGATTGCTTTTGGACCATTCTTTGACTATGAATTTTATCTTCTCAGTAAGGGCACAAGCTTTTTAAAGCTAAGTAGAGTGCATAGTAAACTAATTAATTTAAGTGAATTTCTTGGCAGGTTGTAAGTCCTTTTAGCTGTTTTGAACAAATTTCAACCAGAATATCCTGTTCTAGCTATCTGCTTGTAACCAGGTTATGTGATAATGTGACTTCTTTTTTAATTGTAGGGAATACTATCATATAGTCCTTTCAGACTGTTTGGCAGCCAGAGGACACTATCTCTGACCATCTTTGAGATGTCCCTTTGATCTTTACTAAGGAAGCATATATTTCTTGAGTCTTTTGTGCTGCCCCCAGTACTGTGTGCTCCCAAGTCATCTCACAACCCAAATAGTGCCTGGCTGAAATTCATATTTCCTAAAGGGTAAAATTTATTTAATCATCACTTTCTCTGTTTCAGAAGTATGAACAACGCACATGACAAATGTAAGTTTTAAATGTTCAAGTCTCTGACACAGAGATCCCTTATAATTAAAGGCATCATGGTACCCGCAGGCTCATAAGACTCACTTTTATAAAAAGATTATCCAGGAATGAGGTCTCATGTTAACATCTTATCGAATAAAATATTGTCACCTGTCTTTCACATATTCAGTACATAAAGGAAGACAGTTTCTCATAATACACATTATAACTCACTGTTAAAATTTTTGACTGTTTTAAGCTTATAATTTCTAAACCTTTACCATAAACATAATAACTTGTCAAAACAACTTACATGATTGGCAAGAGAATCTACTGGGTTGTGGCTTAAATTTTTATAATTTATTAAAAAGAATTAGAGGAGAGAATAGCCACCTGTACCAACTCTTTAGTGGCTGTGTCTATTTAGCATCAAGCAACTAATAATAATTTAAATGCATTAATTAGTAACTTTCACTGTGTTTTTAAATGAGTTATTAATAGAGAAATCTGTTGGATTGCTCATGATCAGCAACTTGTCATTAATATTAATTGGATTAGTGTGTTAATAGTTAATCATCTTTTATCTAAAAGACAAATTAGCTAGATACTTTATTTGATGCAAAAAAGTTTAACAGACAGTTCTCTCTATATGTTTAGAATGCATTTGCACACATGGGAGGTTATAAACAAAAAGATGATGCATGCACTTCTTGGGCAAAGCTGGTAAGCATGATGGAGGACAAGAGCAGTGTGGTTACACATTCCACATTGAGAGTCGATGGTCCCGAACAGGTGCTGCCTACAGAAAGGCTTCAGATGACAGCTCAACTTAGCACAGGAACTGAAATCATTGTCTCAATGCTTTCAGTCTTTACTCTTTTTCAGAAGACTCCTACAGACCACTCTAGACGGAACTGCACTATTTATAAGGGAAAGTTCTGTGCTACATAATGTTTGCACTTGAGACACAGTGTTAGGCTAGCTGATGTGACTACAACACCCATTTTCCTTCATCTTAGATTTCTGCTGCTCCATGACACTGGTGATCATGAAGGGTGTTACCATGCATTGCTCTTGAGTAAATCCCATTTGTTGTATAGTCTACGATGCTACTTTGTCTTACACCTTCTTGCAAACTCTGGTTCCAGTGGCCTGAATACCACTAATACTCAATATAACTTTGAATGAGGCTATAGATAGTAGACAGATTCAAATAGCCTCATTGTGGCAGTGAAAAATGCTTCCTCTAGGCCTGAGGAGGAATATAAAATTAAAAACTCATTAAGATCATAATAGAGGACCTAGAATCTCAAAACAGCCTCCTCTACTGTAGGTGTTTCTCCCTGGTCCACCCCAACACCTGTCACCTTTGTTTTAAATAAACTGTCCTTTAGACCACGGACTAAAAAAAAAAAAAAGAAAATACAGCATTCATAATACAAGTTATTTTGAGAAACTTTTATAAATAATACTTTGTAAAATAATTTTTAATGAGCAGTTAAACTTTTACATGGATTGCCTATAAGAGGTGTTGATTCTTGTGGTCCCACCCTTTTCTGGGGATTATGGGCAGTTATTGGTTGCTGGGGAAGAGGTGTCATTTTCTTCAACAATAGTGTTGTAGACACTGGTAAGTTGCCCTTGCTCTGGCACATAACTCACACCCATGCAAGAAATTAATTCAACAATAACAAAAATACCTGAAAGTAAAATTGTGACTTACTGAGAAGGGTGTCAGTGAGAGGGAATAATGAAGATGACTAGCACTCACCTTTCAAGTGAATAAATCTAACCAATAATTAAAGAATATGCAAATGTGAAAAAAGACAAACGTAATTGTTACCAATAAGCTGTTTTTCCATCTGAGCCAATCAGTTTTTATTGGTAACAATATTTGATGGTTGGGGTCTGTGATTTAAAAAATGGCAATGGACTTAGAATTTTGTGTAAGACTGAAATATAACTTTGCAAGTCACCCAATGAAAGGGCTTGCTTCAGTTCTTGATGCTTGTGACTAAAAATCAGCCAATATTTGTTATCTACCATCTGTAATCTGTTTATCAATTTATTAGCTTTCTATCTCTCTGTACATTATATATGTCATTTTAACTAGTTATTTTAACTAGTTCTCTATGTGTTTGCATAGTGACTAATGAACAACTAAATTCTCAGTACAAAACCAAAAAGAATTTTAAAAGTGCTGACTGTTTACATAGAAAACAAGGAAACTTTGTAGCAAGGGAATAAACAGTATATTATGAAGTGTCTTCTTACATTGTTAGCCAAAATAAATTAAACAGAATTATAGATTTTTGTAAAAAAATTCACAAAGATTATTATATTGGTGAAGTTTCCATTTTGCATTGTTCTTCCACTCTCTCTAAGAAGATACTTGTGGATTTCTGGATGGATCTGTGACCAACTGAAATGCATTTGTCCTATAGAAGAAGGATTGAACTTTTCACCAATACTATTAATTATAAATGTATGGCTGACTTATTTTCTCAGTAGGGTGCTTCTGCTGTTATAATATAAATTGCATTGCTTTTTATGATCAACATCTTGTTCTTTCTTTCTATCCCTTCTGACATTATCAATGGTGAAAAATAGATCTTTCTGTTTAACTAAATTTAAATCTATTTACTGCTGCAAATAACCCAAGGCTTGAAAACCAATATGCATGGCTTAAATAGTACCATGAAAAGGCTCATCGCTAATAAGACTGGAAATTTACTAAGTGTTTATTTTTCTTTATGATTTTAATACTCTGGTCTGCAACCCATTAAGAATAGCAGTTATTTATACCGAATTGTATTCTACTCCTACACACAGTAGCTCCAAATTGTGCTATATTTAAGGGTGGTTTTGTTGTTGTTGTTTAAATAATAACTTTCTTAAGCATGTTTTAACTTTTAGTAATGCATTTTGCTTTTCCTTGGTGAGAGAACTAACATATTAAAGGTCTCTGTGGTTACTTTACTTCAAAAGTGTTTCTTGATTCTCCATATTATTAAGAAACTGTACATTTACACAATGGAGTACTACTCAGCAGTGAGAAAAAATGATATCCTAAGATTTTCAGGCAAATGGATGGATTTGGAGAATATCCTCCTGAGTGAAGTCTCACAAACTCAGAAAGATAAACAGGGGATGTACTCACTCATTGGTGGACTTTAAACAAAAAAAGCTTAGCATGTCCAAGCTGCAAACCACAACCACTAAACAACTTGGGATCTGAAACACCTTGGACTAACAACTTGGAACCCATTCCCTCCAGAAAAACACCTGACCCAGTCTTGATGTGGGGGTGAGGAATGCAGGTCTGCCTGGAGTGAATGCTGAACTAAGCCACCTTGGGACCTTGGGACCTCCTGCCCTTGCTGGGGAGGAGATAAACTGATGGAGAGAAGAGTGAGTGACTGGAAGTGGCGGGAGGGGGAAGGGAGCCTGAACAAGGGGATACATGGATTAAAAAATGACTTTCTTTTTCATAGTTAAAAAAGGAAGAGGTTAGTTGCAGGGTTTGAGAGATGGCTCAGTAACCAGAACTACACTTATCAAAGGGCACATATTTCTGGTGACTGTATAGTTTGAAATAATATTCTTTATCAAGTTTTATAAAAATGCAGAATGTTATTTTACTATTTTAAAAGATATGTTTTGACACACAGAATACTTCATTGTTTTGTGGAGAAGGAATACGTGTCTCTAACAAAGTGTCTCCAACATCTTGTCTCCAACAAAGTGTTTCCCAAGCTGGATTGATGAGGAGAAAACATCTTTCTCGATAATTTTGAAAGACTCTTCTTTACTTTAGGGAGAGACTTTCTGGTGTTGCTGTGCATGGACATCATGGCACAAAATACCTGTAGTGTGGAAAAACTCTGAATTCATTTCTATACCCTCTTCCCCCTCTGCTATCAACAAAGACTTGATTTCTTTAAAACTAGAGACCAGTTGAGACCTGACCCCTGTAGTTGGTTTTTTATTTCCTGGATGATATGGACTTTGCAGTGACATCATTGAGTGTTCTCAAAAGAGTTGCAGCTCTTTTTATAAAACTGTATATTTTCAGATTAATAATTCTTCCATTTTCATTTTATTCCTGAAAGTCAGAGTTAGGCTTGTAAAAAGTTATTAGACAACAATCTTAATATGAAGTGTCAAATCATACTGTAAGCTCCCCCACCCTTCATAGCATCAAATGAAGACTTTATAAGATTTTATATTGGCTTTATGATTTTGGTAGTCTATATGAGAAGGGGCTTTGGAAGTTTCTGTGCACTGTTAATGACTGACTGCCCACATCATGCCTGAAATAATTGATAATTGTTTATGAAAGTTATCTTTAATAAAGTTGAATACAGTTTGGCTTGGGAACAAAAGAGATGGCTCAGTGGGCAAGAGTGCATGTTGTTCCTACAGGGAAAAGGGGTTCCCTGCACTCTCATGGTGGCTTGTCAACAGCTTAACTCCAGTTCCAGGGGATCTAATCCTCTCTTCTAAACTCCATGGTCATCGGCAACTCACATGGTGCACATACACACAGGCACACACATGCACGCATGTGCACACACACACACATGCACACATGTGCACACACACATACATATATATACATATATATATGTACCCCAAGAGCTTCTGAGCTTCCTGATTTCCTGCTTAGCCTGATTGTCAAGGATGCTTTCCAAGTTACCTCTCATACTCTCAGGTCTCTGGTTCTCTATAGATGCTTATAGATTTTGAGAATCAATAAATTTTGAGGTCCATAATTCATTATGGATTAATATTAACTTGCCTTTAATTTCTATCTCTTTATATTTTTGTAGTTACATTTCTATAGGTATCATGGTTGCTTGGTTATATAATATGATTATTGACATTTAAGGGACTTAGCAATGAAGTTGGATTTAAACTAGCTTGCTATATTTGTTAAATAATTTTTTCCATACCAATCTTTCTCTTTAAGATTAAGTTTTTGTGAGTTTGTGTGTTCATGTGTGTGTGCACATATGTTCATATACATGTGGTAGACTGATGCCAACATCCATTGTCTTCTCCAGTTGCTCCCCTTCTTATTTTTTGAGATAGTCTTTTACTTAACCATCATCCTCCAATTCATCTGTCCAGCTTTGAGTATTAGTTAGGATTTTATGTATATAAATTGGCTTACAACTATTGTTTTTGTGTGAATTGAACAACTTTGTTTTGTTCAAATATATATAGTACTGGACTATATTCCCAGCATGATCTCGGAAGGAAGACAGTGTCATACAAGTTCACAGCAGCTGTCTGTGAGTCTTTCCCCCTCTGTGACACTGCTGTCACTGAGCTGATTTCACACCCTCTCTGCACTTAATGATAGCAAGTGATGCTTTTGTCCTCGGTGGCCTTTCTTTATCTAGAGAGTTTCACCATAAGGCAAAAACATTGTAGTTGTGTGTGTTCCATCTCTGGGGCACCTCACCCTTTTTGTACTTTTAGGATTTAATCCTGCAACATTTTCGTTGGACCTGAAGGACTTCCACATTCCCCACCTTCACTGCCTTCCTTTTGACAGATATTCTGCTAACAAATTTTTGTTTCTTTTGCATACCTAAATACATTCTTTATTTGGCCCTGTTTTTAAAAACATGATTTCCCCTTGGTAATATTCCAAGTTGTTGGATTTTTTTTTCCTGTATAATGCAGAAGTCACTCTCTTCTGGTTGGCATTATGTCTGTAGAGAAGAGAGCCACCACTCACATCTGATGCTTCTGTGTAGTAAGCCTCTCACACCCCACTACCCTCCCCTTCCTATAGCCACAGCCTATGTTTTATCTTTATCTCTGGTAAAGCAACTTGATTATAATGCACCTGGCTAGAACTACCTTTCTCCATGTTGTGCTCAGCATTTAGTTGCCAGGATAATTTACTGCTTAGTGTCTTATATGCAGGTTTATACTTTTCACCACATTTGAGTATTTTCAAGCGCTATTTCCTGGTTGAACACATGTCAGACTCTGATGGTATCTCATAGCTTGCTGTACTCTTTCTTTCTATTATTTTCTTCTGTTTTGAATAGTTGCTATTACTGTATTTTTAAGATTATTGACTTTTGTCTCCTATAATCTACTATCAAAACTATGCAGATGGCGTGTTATATATTTATTACCTAATCCCTCATGTTTCTTCATACTAAACCAAACCCACTTTTTCCTCTACCTTTCAAGTGTAGAAACTATATCTCCAACATTTAAACCTCATTCCCCCTAAGGCTTACTGCTTTCAATTCTGGATCTTTCTATTGACTAATTTTCTCATTAGAGGTTGTGTCTTAATACTTCTTTGTATGCTTGATGATTTTTAGTCTCTCTACGATTAGCAAATATAACATATCTAACTAGTGGGGCAAGGCTTAGGTATCACAATGTTATAATCCTGGAAAACTCCATTTTTTTTTTGTAGACCCCTGTCAACTTATCCTATGTGTTCATTTCTCTACAAAAGTTCTTTTGCTGTTTAGAGCTAATTCCTCTACTTACACACTATTTCCTCAGAGATATTTGAACACTGACCCTCACACTTTTCGAGTAAATTTTCACCTTTGTCATAAGTTTTGTTCTTGTTCACATGTAAGCATAATTAAAACTAACTCACTCTTAAAACACATGGCCTTAAGATCTATACCTTTCTTGATCTTCCAGTCCAGCATCTGGAAACAATTAAGGATTTACTTTGGAATTGCTTCCAAAAATAATCTCATGTTTTTCTTTGCCTGATTCCACCATAGAGATGGAATACTGCCCCCTGTGATTTTGTCATCTTTTGGGCAATGTGTTGCAGTGAATGGTGTTTTCTTCTTAAGTGTCATGTACAATGAGCTAGCAAAGTGTCTTTTGAGGTAGAGTTGCCTTGGTCCTGGGAACATACACATTTTTAACAAGCAAGACCTATTTGCATACTGATTTCTCACTTTGAGCCTCAGGGCTTCTCTGGTAGTTTGTATATGGAGCTCTCATTTACATACATTATAGGTTTGTGATTATAATTACTTATGAGTCATTTAGGATAATAACTGTTGGGTAAATATTTGTAATTCTGGCTTTTGTGGTGGGTGGTACTAGGTTCATGCAGAAAGCTCTGTTCATAACAGCCTGTTATGTATGAGTTTGATCTCACTTTCTCCAGAGAACAACTAAGTGCCAGCCTCTTTCCAAGTCATGGCAGTACTACCCCTACCAGTAAATCGAGTTTTATTTTCAAACTTCCCTTTAGCTTTGAGTTTTGACTTCAGTCTTGGCAAATATTTTTCTTTCTTAGAAGTTTGTTTATACATTTAATTTTCTTTTTAGTTTTTCATTATTTTATTTATTTCAAAAGAAAAGTGGAAAATTCCTGCATTAGTCATGTATGGCAGGCTGTATTCTCAATTCCTTGCAGGATAATGGTAGCTGGGATCTTTCATTAAATTGTATTTGTATTGAACTTCACACACACACATACGCACAAACACACACACACAATTTAAGTTCATATATATGTGCACATGTAGCTAACTGCATATTAATTCTTTCTGACTTTGAATACTTAGAGAGATTTTCCTATTTAGTCACTGTGATTCCTCGGCCACAGTCTGCTAATTTAATACCTAAGGATCATCTTGATTCTCCTCTCTGTTTTCCCATGGATTCAGCCTAGAATCTAATTATTTAAAGATAAATATTACTAGAGAAGTCTGTGCTAAGATCCAAAGTGAATTATCTGACTGCTAGTCATCTGTTAGGTATTTCCACATCAACAAGCTGCTTCTAAAGCCAAATGTATCCTTTTGCCTTTGTGGGCTCACCCTGACAGCCCTCACTCCAATGCTATTGACAGCATAGGAGTCTTCTCCCCAAACCCATGCTTGTTCTTTATAAATATATTTTTATTTGTTAATTGTATTACTTGATGATTTCTTACATGAATACAATATATTTTTTTAATCACATCTGGCCATTTCTTTATTGGATCACTAGGCTGTTTGATCACAACATTTCTCTGGAATGCTTCCCTTATCTCCCCTTTTTTGCATATTCCAGAAATAAAATGTCATGCAGATTTTCCCCTTTAAATTAGAGACATTTCTCTTCCCATGTTCATCCAGATACCTTAAGGATGACCCAGCTTTGTTCTTCTTTCCAGTGGTACCATTTTTATTTCTTGCATCTCAGCTTCCAGTATTGTAGCAACCTGAACATTGCTGAGGGTGTATCCAGTCATCACAGTTTTCTGCCTAAAATCTTCTAGGCATACTGTTTCCTATGCCTTGGATACTCTTCCTTTGCCTGCCCTGAAGGACTCCACTTACCATTTAACACTCATATTGTTGGTCACCCATGAGGCCTTCTTAGCCTCCTAATACTGACCCTGCATCCTGTGTTCCCAACTCAAACACCTTAAAATAGCATGTCTTTCTAACCTAAATAGAAGAAAATGTCTTTAGATATATAAATATGTATCTACCAGTGAGAATAGCATCTCATGCATAATAGACATTTAATAAAATACATTACTGTGTTATTTCTGTGACTTGTTTGGTGCTAGGAGGATTAATATTATTTGTGTCCTTGACATCATATTGAAAGCCAGCATAGTATTATACAGTTATAAATATTCCCCATTCCAAATAGTAAAAGTTTAGTCCATAGTTGATAATATCTGAGATGGCTTATCAAAGCTATATCTTAATAGCATTGATTGTGGGCACAATATATCTAAGTTCTCTGTAAGGTTTATAAGAGTTCATGCAAGGATTTAGCCAGCATCATGATTATATGGAAATAGAAGCTGCTGGGTGTACTTCTCTATACACTTTCAAAAATTTTTATTGAACCAGTCATTGTATGGAGCTTATAAATTCTACCAAGAATAATACCGAGTAATGTGTGCTTCCTGTGGCTTTTATGCATAATTAAATAAATATGACTGTGACAGCGCTTTTAACTTCTAGGACTTACATGGTGTGATTTGCATGAGCACTTCTAACTGGTTCAGGAAGTAATGTTTCATCATGGGGAACATTCAAAATTACTGTGGTAGGCTCATAGATTTGAATACTTCATCACGAGGGAGTGGCACTATCTGAAAAGATTAGGAGGTGTAGCCTTGCTGGAGGAAGGGTGTTGCTGGGGTTGGACTTTGAAGCTCAAAAGGCCCATTCCAAGCCCAGAGTCTCTCTCCTCCTGCTGCGTGCAGATACAGGGGTAGACCTCTCACTATTTCTCTAGCATCATGTCTACCCACATGCTGCTATGATCTCCATCGTGATGATGATGAACTAAACCTCTGAACCTCTAAGCAAGCCTCAATTGAATGCTTTCCTTTGTACGAGGCTCCTTGGTTAGTTTCTCTTAACAGTAATATAAATGTCAACTAAGACAATTATCTTCAAATATTTTATATAAAAGATTATTTACATGTATTACTATTATAACCATATATTGACCTGTGATAAGTATAGACTATATAATTGCTTACCTTAGATTCACATAAATCTCTAGGGTTAAAATAGAACAAAATATTTTGCATAAGCCCCTTTACAATACTTTCCTTTAAAATTTATTCTGTGTAGCATTCTGATAGTGGACTAAAGCCTTTGCAAATTTAGCAAAACCCATAGACTGTGTCCAGCACACGGAGAAAACAGCATTGTAAGCTGTGGAGTCTAGTGGAGTGTTCTAGTCTTGCCTTGTCAATAGTTAAGGTGCTGTTCCAATTCATGATGTTAATAACTGGAGAATCTGTGACCTAAGGGAAGTGAGCATCAGGCTCCATGCTGGCTGCTCAATTCTTCTAAGTATTTAGAATTGCTCCTTAAAGGTTATTTTCTTTGACAGCCACAAAGAACTATATTTAGTTAGCATTCTCACAAGTGCGAGAAGGCATTCATTCACAAAAAGAAATATAAGTAATCTCAAAAAGAGTTCGAATTGGTCTTTATTATATAGAGCATAAACCTCTTGTTTATGGATCTATTTCTAAGTAAATCTTACAGTAGAGAGCATGGATTAGCTCAAAGTGTTATGTATTTTAAAAAATGTCATTGACAGACACAACATAAAGTTTCATTATGGCATTTTCAAGAAAAATTTCTTTTACTGATTTTCTTCTTCCCCCTCCCCCATTCTCCTGACCCATTCTTGTACCTTTCAATATCCCCTTATAGCTTCTCTTTTGATATCATATCGCATACCACCTCATACACAGAGAATAAAATCAAGGCATCCATCAACTTAAAGAACACTTGAGATATCACAATTCCTCAACTCAAAATATAGTATACAGATACAATGGCAAATTCAATGACACTGGAACAGAAATAGGTGTGTACACCAATGGAATAAACTAGAGGATCCAATATAAACCTAGATGCCTATGGTAACCTAATTTTGACGAAGTTGCCAAAAACATACATTGAAAATCAATATCCCATGCAACATATGGTGCTGGTAGAACTGGATATCTACCTATAAAATAATATAATTTGATCCATTATCTTACCCTGTTTAAGGGTAAATTTGAAGTGGGTCAAATACCTTAATCTAAAACCTGAAATGAAAGAAGCTATAAACATAGGGAATGTTTTTATAGAGGAAAACAAAAGGAATGTGTTATGAAGTTATGTGTGCTTGCATGTGTGGGGGGAGCTGGTGAAGTGGGTAGGTTGCTGAGCATGCTCAAAGCCCAGCATTACACACACATGTGTACACACACATACACACACACATGCACTCAATCATGCACATGTACATGAGCATACACATAGATGTACATAATATCTGAATAAGGTCAAAGTAAAAAAAATTATTTAGACAGCACTACTACTCATGACCAAATGATTCAGACAGTTAGACACCCAGATCAATGAATACGAATTGAAAAAACAGAAATAAATCCATACAAATGCCCAATTCTTTTTCTTTATTAAAATAAATAACTTTTAAATGTGTGTGTGTGTGTGTGTGTGTGTGTGTGTGTGTGTGTGTGTGTGTTACATACACTCAAATGTAGCCTGGAGCTTGATGTGGGATGTCTTTCTGAATACTGTGAATATCATTCATTAATAAAGGGACTGTTTGGGCCTATGGTAGGGCATCTTAGAAGGAGGTAGGAAATCAGAGCATAGATACAGGGGAAGGAGGGTAGAGTCAGGGGAGATGCAATCCAGCCACCCAAGAAGCAAGATGTAAAGAAACAGGTAAGCCATGTGGCAAGAAAGATTAATAAAAATGCATTGAGTTAAGATGCAAGAGCTAGCTAGCAATGTGCCTGAGCCATAGGCCAAGCAGCATGTAGTTAATATAGGCAACTGAGTCATTTTTAAGGGGCTAAGCAGTGATGGGCCAGAAACTTTTTATTACAGGAGCTGCACATAAAGGCTGTTGTAAACCACCTGGTATGAGTACTGTGAGTCAAACTTGGGTATTTTGCAAGAGTAGTACATACCATCAACCTTTCCAACTGCCTCTTCAGCCTCCTATCCAGTTGGTTTATGGTTGGTATATAGTGTAGAATACAAACATAATTTCATAGAGGGAAGACATGCTCAGCAGAGCTTTTTGGGGAGAGTGACAATCATATACCAAAGAGAATAAAAATGCATTGGCCTAATGTCACTTTTCATAAAAGTTAAATATCAAACTATAAAACCTCTTAGTAAAAAACCATGGGAAATACTTATGATCTAGAGCTAGATAAAATGTTCCTAGTCTTGAAAACAAAGGGTAATTTGTAAGGAAAAACTAATATATCAAACTTCCTCAACTTTAATAGTTTTCCCTTTGAAAGGTCTTATTAAAAAATTTAAATTGCAAATCCCTCAGAGGAGTATTATGTAGGATATATAAAGAATATTCAAATCCCTCAATGGTAAAACAAATGATCAGATTAGCAAAAGACGTAAGAAAATATGTCAACAAAGAGGATATACAAACAAGCCTGCAAAATGGCATGAATGACAAATCAGTGCATGAAGAGATGTTTAACATCATTAGTCATGAGGGACAAGAAAATTAAAACCACAGTGAAATATCACTATGTAGTCACAAAAATAATTAAAATGAAAAATAGCAGCAATAGCAGACCCCGCTGAGCATACAGAATAACTGAGTTACTCACTTTGGCAGGAGTCATGGAAAATAGTGCAGATACTCTAGAAAAGTTTGCTCATTTGTTAGGAAGCTAAGCATGCAAAAATTTGTTGGTTACTGATGTTATCATTGTTCTGGTCCGCATGGGTCTCCAGAGAAACAAATTTATAGGATGGTAACTGCCTCCAAAAAACTTACAATCTGAATACCAGGGTAGATAGTCAGATAGCTTCAATATAATAGGATCACAAAACTGCCAGAAACTAGATTTATTCAAAGACAACCAATACAGCAACTGGGAATGATTGCTAGATAAAGGAAAAATATGCAACCATCATTATCTGATATGTTATGAAGCTACAACTACCCAAAGAACCTCAAAGCCACACTTTGTCATTAAGTTAGAGAGAAAATGGATCCATATTGGTTTATTTTTTCTGAGGTTGCATTTCAATGGATGCATGCAAAAGATGGCCCCATTAGAGATGAAGTTTGTTTGGCTTTGAGGAAAGTATGATGTTAATAGCTACTCATCCAAATAGCTTTCCAGTTCTCTTTCCCTCCATGTTATCTAGGAAGGGAAACTGATAGTAGAGATTTAGAAGTGATTTCCAAAAAGTGTCTTATGAATTGTTTTAATGTGTAACAGTTAATTCCAAGTGTGCTGTAGCTAAGCCTATGTTCAAACCATATGCAGACACCTGGATGACATATTGTATTTTTAATAAAAAATAGTCTGAAATATCAGAGGACAGAATCACCCACAGCCAAGCCATAAAGGTCAGGGAGTGGTGATTTACACCTTTAATTCTATCACTCATGATACTGAGCTCTTTCTGGATCTCTGTGAGTTCAAGCCCTCACAGGCAGGCAGTAGTAGCTCACACCTTTAATCCTAGCACTAGTAGAGTTGAACCAGAAAGTAAAATAGCTGAGTGGGGAAAGAAAAATAGACAGGAAAAGGCAGAGGTTCAGCATTCTGTCTGAGAGATGAGTCAGGCTGATGACCTCTGAACTTATCCTGTTTGGCCTAAGCAGTTTTCTGGGTGAGAGTTGGCTATGGTTTGTTCCCTATCTCTCTAATATTCCAGCCTTTCCCCAATATCTGGCTCCAGGTTTTAATTATAATACTGGATAGAATTTGTGCAATAGATACCATATGCTACAGAATGACAGCAGTTAAAGATGATTCATTTATGAAATATACTTTGTAGATAACAGTGAATGGCTATTCACTTACCTCAGTTTAGAGCTCCAGTTATTTATGACTTTTTTGATATAATATTAAATACTTTAAATTAAATAATATTAAATTAATTGGGCTGGGGCAATTTAATGTTCTGATATATATTTACAATTACTGATTTTATTCTTAAACTGATACTTAAAAATGTATTTGTTTGGTGGAAATGTCATGTATTGATTTATATATATATTGTGCCATTCATATCAGGGTATATTTATTACCTTAAACTGTGTTTTTATATGGAAAAAAGAAAATCCTTTTCTGTAGTTATTATTTAATTAGTAGAACATTATCAGTATCTGTACTTCCTTTATTGTGCAGAAGAACATAGAAACTATTTACTGTAATTTATTACTTAGTATCCATTGATGAACCAGACTTTGTGTGTCTCTGCTTCAATTTTCTCCAGCTTCTGGTAACCACCATGCTTCTCTAAGCCACTTAAATTCTACAATTGAAAAGGATCCCACATTTCTTGTACATCTGGGTCCAGCTTATTTTTAATAACTTATAATTCTATCACTATTAAATGGGAAGGGTTCATCGATATATTTTCTCCATTTTCATGTTTGTGTGCCTGTGGAATGGATACACATTCATATGGAGGCCAGTGGCTGATATCAGGAATCATTTTCTCTTACTCTTCTATTTTATTTATTGGGGCAGGGTCTCTCAAATGAAGCCAGGCTAGCTGATAAAGCAAATCTCATTAGCTAGCTTGATCTGGGGCTCCCATGTTTCTGTCTCCCTACACTACCGTGTCCACCTAGCATTTATGTGGTTTCTGGAGACCCAAACTCTGTTCCTCATGCTTGTGGGGCAAATGATTTACCTGATAAACTGTATTATTGACCACCAAAACTCTCATGCACCCTTGCAAAGTCTTGTCATCATTATTTAAAAATAGTAAGTATTAATGCTGCAGGTAAGATGATATCTTATTGGATTGTTTGCTTGTTTTTCGGTGTTGGTGTTAGAACCCTTGCACATGCTGGTTGGGTAAGAGCACTATATCAATGATAGTTCATATTAATTGTTAACTTGTCCATATCACCTAAGGAAAAAAAGCATGCCTGAGAGGAATTAGCCTCTGGGGGTGCCTGCGAAGAATGTTGTTGATTAGGTTAGTTGATGTAGAGAGATCCTACCATTCCCTGGGTTGAGTGTTGTAGCATTCCATGGGCTGGGATCCCAGACTCCAGAAAAAGGAAAAGGGGAACTAAACATGAGCACTGAGCATTTATTTCCTCTGCTTTTTGACTGTAGATTCAGTGTGGCCAGAAGTCTTAGGCATCACTACTGTAACTTTCCCCTTCCTCATGGATTGTATACCTTGAAAGTACAAGTCAGAATAAAACCCTTCACCCCTTAAGTTGCTTTGGTCGGTTGTTTTTGAAAAGAAAGAAAACTGATCTATTATTGCTGAGCTACACCTTCTGGGTTCTCATTATGATTATATCTGAGAATAAGAGATACTGAGTTATATTCATGGACCTGCTAAGTATTTGTTTATTTTCTTTAAACAAATGTTTATAGGAATTATCTGTTTTTTTAAAAAACTTGATTTTTCCTGCTACTCAGTTTTAAATTTTTCTTATGTTTTTGTTTTTAACTTGTTGTCAGATGTATATCTTGTTTTACATATAGCTTTTGAAGACTAACTAATGCCAGTACTTCTCTAAGCATTCTGCAATATAGAAACTGAACAAACATTTACTAATTCTTGCATAAAACTACAATTACCCTGCTTCCAAAACCACAATATCTAAAAAGAAGAAAATTGTACATCAATATTTCTTATAAATATAGATGCAAAAGTTCTCATTAAAGAACTTGCAAACTGAATCCAAAACCAATTCAAAAAGATCACCCACCACAATCAAGTTGGCTTAATCCCAGAGATACAGTAGTGGCTTAACATATGTAAATCAATAAACATAAGCTACCACATAAACAAACTGAAGAGCAAAAGACACGTGAATAAGACTTGAAAAAGTCTTATTCAATATAGAAAAGGACTTTGACAAAATCTAGCATCCCATTGTGATAAAAGTCTAGGGATACAGGGGACATACGTCATTATAATAAAGGCAATATAGCAAGCTCATAGCCAATATCAAATGAAATGGAGAGAAACTCAAAGCAGTTCTACTCAAATCAGAAAGAAGATGTTGCCATATCATTTCAATAACAGTACTTTAAGTCTTATTGCCAGAACAATAAGACAACTGAAGGAGATCAAAAGGATACAAATATGAAAGAAAGAAGTCAGAATACCTTTATTTGCAGATGATATGATTTTATACATAAGACTGTAAAGAGCCTAAGGAAGCTTCTACACCTGATGAACACTTTCAGTAAAGTAACAGGATAGAAAATTAACACCAAAAAATCAGTAGCCTTTTTATATACATATGACAAAGATAGCATGAAAAGCTCAAGGGAATAAAGAAAATAGCATTTTTTACAATAGAAAAAAAATCTTGGGGTAGCTCTCACTAAGCAAGTGTAGGACGTATAGAATTAAAAAATTTAAAATGCTAAACAAAGAAATTTAGGAACACACCAGAAGATGGAGATACCTCCCCTGCTGACCCTCACCAATAAACAGATATTCTAGACAGACACTCAACAGGGATTAACTGATGCTATGGCTCAACTGGACCAAACAGACATCTATAGAACATTTCATCTAAACCCAAAGAATATACTTTCTCATCAGCACCTCATGCGACCTCTACAACTAACAATATACTCCGTCACAAAGAAAGTTTCAACAGATAAAAAAATAAATAGAATAACCCCCTGTATCTTATCAAATCACCATATGTTAAAGTTAGAGTTCAATAGCAAAATTAACTACAGAAAGCCTACAAACATGCAAACTGAAAAACTTTTGACTGAATTACCAAGGATCAAGAAAGAAAGAAAAAAGAGAGGAAGGAAGAAAGAAAGAAAGGAAAGACTTCCTAGAATTAAATGAAAATGAATTCACAACGTACCCAAACTTATGAGACACAATAAAATCAGTACACTAAGTGCCTGCATAAACAATTCCAAGAGATTTCACACTAGTGACTTAGTAGCACCCCTGAAAGCTCTAGAACAAAAAGAAGCAAACACATCCAAGAGGAGTAGAAGACAAGAAATAATCAAACTAAGGGCTGGAACCAATAAATTAAAAACAACGGGAACAATACAATGAATGAATGAGTCAAAGAGTGGATTCTTAAAAAAAAAAAAAAAAAAAAAAAAAAAAAAAAACCAAATAAAAAAAAAAAAAAAAAAAAAAAAAAAAAAAAAAAAAAAAAAAAAAAAAAAAAAAAAAAAAAAAAAAAAAAAAACAAGATAAACAAATCCTCATTAAAACTAACTGAAAGACAGAGAGAGGCTATCCAAAATAGCAAAATCAGAATGAAAAGGGTGACATAACAACAGACACTGAGGAAATCCAGAGAATCATTGGGTCATATTTCAAACACCTGTACTTCACAAAATTGGAAAATCTAAAAGAAATGGTCAAATACCAAAATTAAATCAAGACCAGATAAAAAATAAAATAAAACCTATAATTCCATAGGAAATTAAAGCAGCATTGAAAATCTAAAAAAAGGTGCTGGCTGCAGAATCCCAGCGCTCTCTGGAGCAGGGGCAGGTAAACTCTGTCCCTGACCACATCCACATCTCCTGCTGAGGGAAACCCCTCCACGACCTCGAACTGAGCGAACCAACAACTGCAGGGGTCTCTGAAAGACAAAATCAGACCCTGAACAGAAAGGTGACAGGAGGCATACAAACCTGAGTGCCACAACTGACCAGGACCCATCTAATCGTGAACCACTGAAGCCATGGGCAAACGCCAGTGCAAAAAATTACATAATACTACAAAGGACAACATGGTAACTCCAGAAGAGAGTGGCGATCCTACAAATACAAGGCCTAAACTGAGCAATGAAGAGGAAACAGAAGGAAGCAACACCAAAAATTCCTTTTTGATGT
>PVIH01019494.1:0-35163 GCA_004025045.1 Sigmodon hispidus | reverse complement strand
TCCTGCCCTTCTGCCCTCTACCCCTGCTTCCTCCTCTTTCTGCTTTGAGCATGTTGAAAATCCTAAATCTCGTGCAGGGAAATGACTTTTTCTGAGTGCATGATTGGTGCATACATACACACTTCTTCCCATAGACAAGCCTTTTCACAGACAATCCTATAATACCAGGTTTTGTTGAATGGCCAGCATTTGGATCATGATTCTCACAATAGAACTAGATAAGAGTTGGAGAGGGTTGAGCAAATCAATCTTCAGAGCCAGCCCCACAACAGAGGGTGTTTCCTTATTGATTGGACAGAGGGCTAAGAATTATCCTAAGGCTCATCAGACCTGTAATTAGAAAATTTATCTAGAAATCAACCATCCAGTCTTTTAAACTTCAAATGGCATTGTACTTCAGCAAGCCACCTCGTGATGAGTTTCTATATCCCTCAGCTTCTTTGGTCATCCTACCTCATCTCCCTAAGTCTGGAATAGACGCTCCAGGGGCATTTACTTAAAGAATAAATGCTTAATTGAACAGCTAGTTTTTAAATAAATTTCACAATATTTAAGTTAAGATAAGTAACAATATATGGGAGGATCTTGAATATAGTTATCATAAAGAAATATGAATTTGAGATGACAGAAATGCCAATTGCCCCATTAGTTAATACACTCCAATACATAAGCCAAAGCTTCATATTTCGCCTTCTAAATACATGCAAATATTATGTCAGTCAAGAAAACTCAAATTACAAAAATAAACATGAAATGAGGGTAAATTGTTGAGGAGAAGAAAGTATTCAGTGGTAAAGGAAAAAGGGTCAGAGATTTTGGCGGGGTATAAATATGTTCAAAGTGCTTCATCTACATGTGAGTGTATCTGTAACTGTGAAAAAACAATTTTTTTATAAAGAAAATAAACCAGTTAAGCTTTTTCCCACCAATCCTCACTCTCAGATCCCTGCCTAGGGACCCACTGTTGTCTGTGATACCCTTCCTAGACACCTTGCAGCATCTATAGATTCACACAACACTGTACACTAATACTTTTTTATTTCATTGTGATGCCTATATTTCAGCTTGTTCTTGATATATCATACTATGTCTTACAAATTACTCTGTGACAGGGCATTATATCCGTAATTCTTCCAAAAATGACATAAAATTTTCTCTTATTTTTTTCATTCTCCACCACTTATCACAGAGTGACACTTCAAAAAAAAAAAAGATAGCAGGATCTTAAAGCACACATAACTAAAACTTACCACATGCTACCAGTTACCCTTTGTACTACCAATCATGTAATATCCACTAGAAACCAAAGTACATGCCTATTACCCAGATTGACTAACAGCAATTTCGGGAAGTAACCATCCTGTTTAATAAAAAGCATCTAATGAAAAAGTATTGCAATGAATTCTTAGGATGAAAATACATGTAAAGGTTGATCTTATTCATCAGTCTAGTGGGGTTACAGGGTACCCAGTTAGCTGGTTGAACAACAGAAGGGTATTTCCAGAAGAGATTAGAATATAAATTGTTAGGTGGTATGACGGCTAATCTTGGGTGTCAATTTAACTACATCTGGAATCAGCTGAAACCCAAGCAGCTGTGCACATCTGTGAGGGATAATCTTGACTGGATTGTTTAAATTGGGAAGACTTACCCTAAATCTGGACCAAGCAACCACCAGACTCTTGGCCTTTGCACTGGGAAACAGCCATTGTTGGATTAGCCAAATAACAACCTGTAAACCACTGTGATAAATTCCCCTTTTAAAATTATACACCTGTAATACCCATTCTGTTCCTTCAGAGACTCCTGGAGTAAAATAGATTTCCCTATCCCTCTTTCTGAACTGAGTGACCTTATCTTTTCTTGGGCAGGCACTGTTTGTGGTCCTGGTTCAGGCCTTCAACTCCAAATAAAATTGGCAGCATCAGCTTTCCTGTCCATCTTACATACTGAAGACTATTGATTCTCAGCCTCAAAACATATGAATTGATTGCTTATAAGGAATAATATGCATATATACATTTTATCATTTTATTTATATATACATATAATAACCATCTGTACACACACACACACACACACACACACGTATATATATACAGGCAGAGAGAAACAGAATAACAGGTGGGTTGTATGTATATGTCTCTGTGTGTCTGTGTCTGTCTGTCTGTCTGTCTGTCTGTCTGTCTGTGCGTTCAATTGGATCTGTTTCCCTGGAGAAGTCTGGCTAATACAATATATGATTGATATTAGAATGTATCTTTATTTAACTTCAATGCTTCACTTTTGTGTGAATTGTCTTTTCTGTTCCTTTCTCCATTTTTATTGGGTTATTAATATTTTTAAATATTTCAAATGCTTTTATTTTGAAAATCCTAAGTATTGCTCTTTTTCCTGGAATACATAGTAAGAAACATTTTTCCTGTGTCATCACTTATATTTAACTCTGTTGAACTGTTTTCCACATATTGTTTATCTTAATGGAATCACATTTACCATTGGCTCTTCTGAAGAAACATTGTGTCAGGTTCTGTTTGAAATCTATTAGATTTTTTATTGTAACCACACCAAATTTATACATGAAGTCAGAGATGGAATATGTATATACATATATTTAAAATATTGAGCTTTCTATGCAGACAAATAGTATATATTTTATTTTTTGGTATATCTTTAGGTCCTCAAAAATTTTTTAATCACAAAAATATTCAACTGTGTAAAATGCACAAAAATGCATTACATCAATACAGCCAAGTGTGGGCTAGACAAATTTGTTCTCTTGAGGAGGGTATAATTCTCATTTGCATGAGAAATAGACAGTATCTTTACATACAGAAAAACAAGTCAATCACTAGATTCGCATTGCCCCGAAGGACCTGTAGATGCACTTTTTTAAAAAACTCTTTCATAAGATCAGCAAGTTAACTAAAGCAAAACCATCAAAAGCATGTTTCCATTACATAAGGCCATTACATCACTTCTAATACAAAGCACTAGGGAGAACCTTCTTCTTGCTTGCAGAGTTACTACATGTGGATTATATAATTTTAGTAATTCCAAGTGACTAAAAAATACTACTATAGAAAATTTCCAGGTAAATTTCATGCATATAAATGTTTCTTTATGTAAGGAATTATATTAGTCAATCAAAGTCTCAAAAATGGAGGCAGGCGCTTTGGACAAAATAATGTAAGTGGAATATGTCAATGTGAATTATCCTGTAGAACACCTGACTACATTTTACCAAAAACCAGAAAGAATATACCTTCTTCTCAACACCATCTCTAAAACTGATCACATACTTTGTCACAAAGCAAATCTCCACAGATAGCAAAAAATAAAAATAAAAAAAAATTAAAAAAAATGCCCTGTACTTCATCAGATCACCATGGCTTAAAGTTAAAATTCAGGAACATCATAAATTATAGAAAGCCTACAATCTCATGGAAACTGAATAATGTTCAACTGAATTACCACTGGGTCAAGGAAGAAATAAAAAAAAAGAAGAAATTAAAGACTTCCTAGAATTCAATGGAAATGAATGTAAAACATATGCAAAATTCTGGAACATTATGAAAGCAGTACTAAGAAGAAAATTCATAGCACTAAGTGCCTAAGTAAAGAAATTGGAGAAATTTCACTCTAGTGACTTAACAGCACAGCTGAAAGCTCTAGAACAAAAAGAAGCAAATTCACCCAGGAGGAATAGATGCCACAAAACAATTAAATTGAGGGTTGAAATCAATAAAATTGAAACAGAGAACAATACAAAGAGTCAACAAAACAAACAGTTGGTTCTTTTTTAAAAAAATCAACAAGATAGACAAACTTTTATCCAAACTAACTAAAAGGTAGAGAGAAAACATCAAAATTAACAATATCAGAAATGAAAAGGGGAATATAACAACAAAGAAATCCAGAGAACTATCAGGTAATATTTAAAAACCCTAGACTTCACAAAATTGTAAATTTAAAAGAAATGGACCATTTTCTGAATAGATACCATATACCAAAATTAAATAAAGGCAAGATAAACAATGTAAATAGACCTATAACCCAAGGAAATAGAAGCAGTCATTCAAAGTTCTCCCCTCAAAAAAAGCCTAGGACTAGATAATTTCAATACAGAATTTCAAAAATTTCTAAAACCAATACTCCTCCAATTGTTCCAGAAACATTGCCAAACTCTTTTTATGAGACTACAGTTACCCTGATACCCAAATCACACAAAGATGCAATAAAGAAAGAGAATTACAGACCAATCTCCCTCATAAGCATTGATGCAAAAATATTTAATAAAATGCTGGAAAACCAAATCTAAGAACACATCAAAAAAATCATCCACCATGATGCAGATGATGTAGGATGGCTCAGCATACAAAAATTTATCAATGTCACCCACCAAAAGTAAACTGAAAGAAAAAAAAACACATGATCCTCTAATGAGATGCTGAAAAAGCCTTTGACAAAATCCAGCATTCCTTCATGATGAAGGTCTTGGAGAAATCAGGGATACAAGGAACATGCATAAACATAGTAAAGACAATAGATAGCAAGTTGACAGCAAACATCAAATTAAATGGAGAGAAACTCAAAGTGATTCCACTAAAATCAAGAACAAAATAAGGCTGTCCACTCTCCCTATAGTTATTCAAAATTCTAGCTACACAACAAAAAGAGATCAAGGAGATACAACTTGAAAAGGAAGAAGTCAAATTCTTGCTACTTGCAGATGATATGGTATTATACAAAGCAATCCCAAAAATTCTACCAGGGAACTCCAATAGCTGATAAACACCTTCAGTAATGTGGTAGGATACAAGATTAGCTCCAAAAAAAAAAAAAATTCAGTAGCCTTCCTATATACAAATGATAAACAGGCTATGAAAGAAATCAGAGAAACATCACCCTTTACAATAGCCACAAATAATATAAAATACCTTTGGATAATTCTAACCAAGGAAGTGAAAGATCTGTATGACAAGAACTTTAAGTCTTTGAAGAAAGAAACTAAAGAAGATATCAGAAAATGATAAGATTTCCCATGCTCATGGATAGGTAGGACCAACATAATAAAAATGGCAGTCTTACCAAAAGCAATCTACAAATTCAATGCAATGCCCATCAAAATCCCAAAACAATTCTTTGCAGATCTCAAAAGAACAATACTCAGCAGAGGTGTGAGTGAAGAAAGACTTGTTTTCTTTAAGAGTCTGGCCACAAGGAGTTTAATTGTGCTCCAGTAAGTAAACGAGCAGCATGAATGGGCAGTTTTGTAAATGGGAATATCATAAGTGTGGATATAAATCTGAGAGCACTGTTAACTGAGTCTGATGGGATACATAATGTAAAATCACCAAATTATATATATATGTATATATATACATATATATATAAAAGAACAATACTCAAAACAAAAAACCCAGAATAGTTAAAACAATCCTGTACAATAAAGTAAGTTCTCGAGGTATCACAATCCCTGACTTCAAGCTCTACTATGGAGCTTTAGTAATAATAATAAAAAATAACAGCTTGATATTAGCATAAAAATACATGTGGACCAATGGAATTGAAGACCCTAACATTATTCACACATCTATAAACACCTGAATTTTGTAAAGAATCCAAAAACTGTAAATAGAAAAAAAGAAGGCATCTTCAACAAATGGTGCTGGTATAACTAGATATCAATCTGTAGAATATTGTAAATAGATCCATATCTATCACCATGCATAAAACTCAATTACAAGTAATTCAAAGTTCTCAACATAAATCCAGTTACATTGAACCTGATAGATAAGAAAACAGGAAGTAACCTTGAATGCATTGGCACAGGAGACCACTTCCTAAATGTAATACCAGTAGCACAGACACTGAGAGCAACAATTAATAAATGGGCCCTCTTCAAATTAAGAAGCTTCTGTAAAGCAAAGGACACAGTCAATAAACAAAAAGACAGCCTACAGAATGGGAAAAGATCTTCACCAACCCCACATTTGACAGAGCGCTGATCTCCAAAATATATACAGAACTCAAGAAACTAGATATCAAAATAGCAAACAATCCAGATTAAAAATTGAGTACAGATCTAAACAGAGAATTCTCAACATAAGAATCTCAAATGGCCAAAAGATATTTAAGGAATTGCTCAACATACTTAGTCATCAGGGAAATGCAAATCAAAATGACTCTGAGATACCATCTTACACTTATCAGAATAGCTAAGATCAAAAACACAGATGACAGCTTATGTTGGGGAGGATGTGGAGCAAGGGGTACACTTCTCCATTGTTGACAGGAGTACAAACTTTTATAGCCACTTTGAAAATCAATATGATGACTTCTCATAAAATTGGGAATCAATGTACCTCAAGACCCAGTGATAACACTCTTGGGCATATATCCAAGGGATTCTCAATTATACCACAAGGATACTTGCTCAGCTGTGTTCTTAGCAGCATTATTCATAATACTCAGAACCTGGAAATAATCTAAATGCCCCTCAACTAAAGAATGGATAAAGAAAATGTGGTACATTTACACAATAGAATATTATTCAGTTGTAAAAAAACAATAATATCATGAAATTTGCAAGCAAATGGATGGTACTAGAAAATATCATCCTGAGTGAGGTAATCCAGATTCAGAAAGACACACATGATATGTACTCACTCATAAGTGGCTACTAGACGTAAAACAAAAAATAATCAGACTACAACCCACAGCTCCAAAGAGCCTAGCTAACAAGGAGGACCCTAAGTGTGACACATAGATTGTCCTGGGAAGGGGAAAGAAATGATATCTTCTGAGTAAACTGGGGTAAAAGGGGAGATGCAAGAGAGAGAGGGGGTGACGGATGAGAACATGAGGAAATAGGATGGTTGAGGTGGGGGAGAGATGGTGTGGGAGAGCAATGAAAGAGATATCTTAATAGAGGGAGACATGATATAGTGGCCCAAGAAGCAAGATGTGAAAGTATCAGTAAGCCACTACTCATGTGGCAAGACATAGATTAATAGAAATGGGTTAAGTATAAGACCTAGCTGATAATGAGCCTGAGCCATAGGCCAAACAATTTGTAATTAATCTAAGCCTCTGAGTAATTACATTATAAACAGCTTTGGGATGGAGGGTGGAAGAAATTCCTCCAGAACACAGGCCCAGGAAAGTCAGAAAACTTCTGGCTGCTAGAGACATTATTAAATTAGAGAGAAAGCTGGTGCTAAGGAAGTTCTCATGAATTCACAAGGATGACCTCAGCTTAGACTACTAGCAATAGTGGAGAGGGTGCCTGAACTAGCCTACCCCAGTAATCAGATTGGTGAATACCCTAACTGTCATCATAGAGTCTTCATCCAGTAACTGATGGAAGCAGATACAGAGATCTATAGCCACACATCAGGCTGAGCTGCCAAAGTCTAGTTGAAAAGAGGGAAGAGAAATTATATGAGCAAAGGGGGGGTGGGTTCAAGATCATGTTGGGGAAATCTACAGAGATAACTGAACCAAGCTAGTGGGTGCAGTGGGATTATGTGTTACATTGCAAATAACTGTAGACCTACAGGTTTAATAAAAAATGCTGATTGGCTGAAGGTAGACAGGAAGTGTGGGCAGGGCTACCAGGCTAAGAAAACTCTGTGTACAGGAAGAACAGACCAACCCACAAAGATTTCAGGAGACAATGCAGAGGCAAACAGTTGAAATGCTACTCTGAGAAAAAGTACCGAGACACAGCGGCTGAACAAGATGGGTTAAGTTCAAATGAAGGAGTTAGCAAGTTATATGCCTGGGCCCTAGGTCCATCAGCAGAAAATTAACATAAGCATCTGTTTGTCTCTGTGTAACTGTGAGTCTTTCTGCCAGACTGCCAGACCTCTAGCCTAGACCAGAAAGTCTAGGCCAGAAACCTAATATAATAAGTGGGAAGTCACATACTTTAGATAGACAGCTATGTGGAACTAGACTAGGCCCTCTGCATAAAGGAAACAGTTGGGTAGCTTGATCTGTTTAAGAGGCCCCTGGCAGTGGAGTCAGGATCTATCCCTGATGCATGAGCTGATGTTTTGGAGACTATTACCTGTAGTGGGACACTTTGCACAGCCTTGATGCAGGGGGGAGGGGCTTGCCTCATCTGAATGTAGCGGGCTTTGCTGATTCTCCATGGGGGCCTCAGGGAAGTGGGGAAGGATGAGATCGAAATCTGTGGTTGCTAAGTAAAATGAATTTTAAAATTCTTAAAAAATATTTTAAAAATGTACATTGAATCAAAATCTTCAACAGATTCTGTTTTGTAAAAACTTATATAAACAGTCAAACACCAAAATATAGATATGAATGAAAATAAAATATAATTATGAACAAGCAAAGCTGTACTGTAAAACATGCATTGGCATTTTCTCAATTAAAAAATAAAGTGAAAGTAGAAAAGATGTAGAGAACTCTTCTTTACTACTTCATGACAATTACAAAATTAACAGTGCCTTAATTCCTCTAATAACAGTAAGAAAAGTAGCAATTATTCTTCTGGTCTTGCAATTACGTCTATCATCATGGATACAATTGCTGCAAATTAGTAAAGCTGACCCTTATGCCCGTGATGGAATGATGGCATTTAATAGATAATAATGATGATTTGTAATGGCCTTTCAGGATCTCTGGCCCACCATTTTGTTATTTTCTTGGGTGCTGAATATTTCTGTTGCTACATACATAACACTAAACTTCTCTCCCTTTCCTTCTCTCTCCTCCAGGTCACGTTATCATCCTGAGACTGAGGCTGTTCCCTCCCTTTCTCTATATTAAATATCCAATTCCTCCTCTACTCATGAGTGCTGTGGGAGCTTGGCTTTAGAATCCTTGATTCACTGTCTCTTCTTACATACTGACTCCATTTCCACGCTCATCACTCTTCTTCCCCAGGCTTCCCTCTTTCTGCTCTTCTTTGACAGAGATTTTAGCAATCCTTTCTGTGTTTTTTATCTCATTTTCATTTTATTTTACAGCTGTCAGCTCTTGTGGTAGTACTCTCTACTAATAATGCCTTTCAAGTCCTACTCACGTGTCCTTGTCAGCAGAAATTACAATTATAAAATCACACTGTGATTTCCACCCTCACTGATACTTTGAGAACACAGCCCTTCTATGACAGCTGCTAAATTCATTCTATCGACCACACGCAAGAGGAGCATGTCTTTAAAACGGAGATGATGAGAACATAACTACCAATCATATGGCAACCCTTGTATATGCTTCTGCTGCTGTTCTCAGTGGTGTCTTCTTGGCTGGGTCTTTCAGCTCTTTGATTTGATAGGCTCAGGAGTAGAGTTAGCCATTTAAAAAAATAATAAAGTATCTTTTAAGTGTGCAATAGAAACATTTATAAAGACGTTATAAAATGTTGGATATGGGAGGAGAGTGATACAAGAAATCAGCAGCACAGGAATCTCCAGATCATGCCCGTCACACAAGCAATGACTCAACAGCCTGAATACCAAGAGCCTTTAGTAAGACTTTAGACATCAACCGAGGCATTGCGCTGATCCAGGCAACCTTAAAGTCAAGAGGAACTGTTCTGGAACAGATCATAAGAACAGTTTCATTTCACACACAAGTGTCCTTGCTGCATTCCACGCCAGCTCAGCATAATCAAAAACAAACAGGTAACTTACAGCTTCGCCTTGAGAAGATGAAGAGAGGTGTGGAGTATTCACCCAGCATCACGTCTTCTAGGAGAGTTGTAGGAGAAACTGGTTCCGACTCACATGACTCCAAACCCTAACAGAACTGCCTAGATGTCTAAAGGGCCCTGAAAAAGAAAAAAACTTGAGTGCCTATTGTGATACCAAGGAACATGTACACCTTTCTAAATGGGGAACTACATACACCAAACCACACACATGCCACCAGGAAAGATGCACACCCAGAGGAGATTTGTGTGGCATCCATAAGCCGTATTGGTGCAAGTTGGGACCTTAATGAAGCAGGCTGCTTCAACAAACTAAGTCTCTAGAAACCAATAAAACAGAAATAAAGATGAATTGCCTGACAAACAATTCTAAATAATCATCATGAAGAGTCTCTGCGAGCTTTGAGAGAACAAAGAAAAAGTATGGAAATCAGTGCATGAACAAAATGAGAACATCAACAAAGAGATAGAAACTGCTTCTGAAAACAAGCAGAAGCTCTGGGAATGGAGAATGTAGGAGCTGGACTGTAAAATCCATTAAAGAGTCTCGACAGCAGATTTGCCCAAGTAGAAGAAAGGACTGGCAACATTGAAAGCAGGTCTTCAAATTCATAGAGTGAGGCTAATAAAAGAAAAAAAACAATAATGAAGAGAAGTAAAGATGAGCTAAAGTATTTATGAGACATCAAGTAAAGCAAAATATGACATAAGAAGAAGAGAGTAAAGAGAAAGCAAAGAGCTTAAGAAATCACAACTAAGTCAACATGACCCCAGACCCAACCCTAGCTGCAGGGTGATTGACAGCCCATGGCTTTTAAGGGTAGGGAAAGTCAGCTTTGTTTAAGGGGACAGTCCCTGATAAGTCAACTATGTTCTGATAGATAGTTCCATACCCGTGAGCACATGGGCAGCTCAAACTGAGTTTTGTGAGGTCTTTCTTTTAAAAAAGAGAGACTATGAAGTAGAGGAGGGTAGAGGACCCAAGTTCAGTCCTCAGCTTCTACATGGAAGCTTACAGCCATCCAGTTGTTTATAATTCACTTCCACAGGACCTGATACTTTCTCTGGCCTCTGCTGACACCAGGCACACAGATAGTACACATACATGCACATAGACAAAACATGTAAATATATAAAATAAAATAAACACATCTTCTTTTAAAATAGAAAAATTGGGCTCGGTAGTTAAGAGCACTGGTTCAATTCCCAGCACCCACATGGCAGCTCACAATTGTCTGTAACTCCGCTCCCAGGAGATCCAACACCTTTACACAGACATAAACACAGGCAAAATACAAATATGCAAAAAATTAACAAATAAATAATGCTTAAGAAAAATCTATTTTAGGTATAATGATAACATATCTGAAAATAAAATGATGGAAAAAAGATGTTACATGCAAAAGATAAACTGAGGAGAAGGGTAATATTTATATAAGACTAAAATACTTCAAGTCAAAGCTATTATACAATTATAAGACAATAAAAGAGTAAACTTACCAGGAAGATATACATAATATAAACATATATGTGCCTAATGTCACACATCCCAAATATGTGAAGCTCATGATGATGGAACCAATGAAACGATCAACAACATAGTAACAGTAGGATTAATATCCCACTTCCAATAACCAAAAAAAAAAAAAGGCCTGGGAAATGGCTCAGTCAGCAAAGTGTCTCCCATGCAAATCGGGGACTTACATTAGGATTTCAGCACATGCATAGAAAATCTGGGCATGTCTGTGTATGTACATAACCCAACACAAGGGGAATAGAGACAGATGATCTTTGGGGCTTTCTGGTCAGTCTAGGCTATCTGTAACTGAGAAAGTTCAGGGAGATACCATGTCTCAAAAGACAGGATGCAGAGTGATTGAAGAAGACACTCTTGCTTTATCTGTATTTTTTTCTCTCTCTCTTCATACAGGTCCTTTACATATATGATACAGCTTCCAGTTTAATATTTTTATGGGGTTTCTCAGTGTGAAAATGAGGGAATCTCTGGATTTCTGTTTCTTGTGTCTTCTCTTGGGCTCTTTTCCTTCTGTGTGTTTTGTCCAATTCCAATGTGTTAGCTTTTGCTTATCTTATTTTATTATTTTACTATCATTCCTTAGAAACTGGTTTGTTTTCTAATTAAATACAGAAAGGGATGGGAGTTGATCCAGATTGGGAGGGGGGGTAAGAGATGATGAACTGGGAGGAGTAGAGGGAGGGGAAACTATAATCAGGATATATATGTGAGAAAAAAATCTATTTTCAATTTTTAAAAATGAAAAAGAAAAAAGATATTCAACATTACCTCTGGGCTCCACATGTACCTGTATGCAAGTACACACATATACATGTATACAGCACACATGCACAAACACGTAGGGTTGGGAGAAGTGAATGATGGAAGAGATGCTCGGAATACTATTACTGGCTAGTCGCCCTGGCATCAACCTCATTCTCTCCTCTCTCTCATTCTCTCTTGAGCCTAGATTCCTCCTCCTACTTAGTCTCTCTGCCTGCCAATCCCACCTAGTACTACCTAGCTATTGGGCATTCAGTTTTTTTAACAGACCAATAATCAGGTGCCTTAGGCAGGCAAAGCAACACATCTTTACAGTATTAAACAAATGCAGCATAAACAATGTAACACATCTTTACATAGTTAAAGTAATATTCTGCCACACTTTATGAATGAATACACAAGTCCCCCAAATATGTTCTAGAGCATGGTGCTCTGGACTATAGAAATTCGATATCTTATCATTAATTATTGATAAAAAAAAAAAACCTTATGTGGGGGTTGAACAGATGGCTTAATGGTTAAGAGCGCACATTGCTCATGTAGTACACGAAAGTTTGGTTACCAGTTCCATGTCAAGAGGTTCACAACCACCTGTAACTCCATCTCCAAAGGAAGATGCCCTCTTCCCACATCTAAGAACTTCTGTACTTTGCATGGGCACAAAATGATGTACAGACAAACATATTCACATAACTAAAAATGAAATAAATGTTTAAAAGCTGTATTTTCTGTTTTAATTATATAAATCCAATATTTTACATTTAATCATTAAATATTATTTTTTTAACAAGTAAAATCAGAAAAGCACTAGTAGTTAAGCAAGGACAATAGTGCCACGAGTTCAGCCATGCATAGCAACCCATGTCCTCTCTTCCACTCAGTACCACACCTAGCTAGCTGCTATTACCAAGCAGAAACAGGCCAGTCAGGACCACCTTTATGATGTACAGTGACCTGGTCTATGGATCCAACTAATGCCAAAGAGCTCTGGTTTAAACCTTACCATATTTAATTTAATTTAGATCTGTTTTTTTTCTTTAGTTCTCTTTGAAATAGTAAATAGTGCTGAAAACATAAAAGGTGAAGGAGCAGGCTTATCATGGCATCAGATCTTCCCTATAATCTATAGCTTTTTAACACTGAATATTATTCTAAAGAAATGGAGAAGGTGCTAAGACTGTATATTGTGAGACATCTGGAGTTATCAACATCTACCATAAAGGTTTGTCATACTATGAAAGTAAGAAAACAGGCTTTTTAAAAATTTTATTTTCTTATGCGTGTGTGTCTGTCTGTAGGTGTGTCTGTGTACCACTTGAGTGCAGTGCCCATGAAGACAGAAGAGGGCATAAAATCTCCCTAGAACTAGAGTTAGAAACGGTTGTGAGCTGTCCTGAGGGTTCTGGGAATTGAACTCACATCCTCTGGAAGAGCATTCAATGCTCTTAACCACTGAACTACCTCTAGCATCCTGCAAAGATGTCTTTTTTATTCTCAATCATCAAGGAGCTCTGTGTCATATGAGCTTTCTTACCATTACATCATGAAAACACAATATTCACCAGCATGTCTTCCTAACACTTTATAACTCCATGTTAGCAAATGCAGGGTAGTTCCTATAACACAAGTTGCCTTGTGTCACTTTTACACACATTGAACTCATTGCCATAAGAAATGTTTTATTTTGTCAAATCACATTTAAAAAAAATTCTTCTTTTTTGTTTTTGACAACAGGTTCTTTCTACCAATTCATAGTAACTAAGACATTTCGAATGGTTTTGCTCCAGAAAGAGAATTTACAGACTCACATTATCAGAACTTGATGGGAAAGGTAGAAAACAAGGCTGGATTTCCTTGATTCTATTTCTCCAGAGTTCTCTTGGCTGACTTCTCCATGTGTTGGCTCCTTTCCAACATTGATTTTCCTCTTGGTATCCTGTGCAACCTGTGTACCAAGCCAGTTAGAAAAACGCCTGTGGACAAGAAGTTCAAAATGAATTTTGAGAGTCACTAGGATTAGACTGCCTTGGGATATATTTTTATTTCTTTATCAAGCTCTCTGTCCAAAGGATAAAACAGATAGGGAGTTCAGCTTCCCAAAACTAAAGAATAAAAAGAAGTATTTGATACCCTTGGGGCAGGGAAGGTGTCCTTGAACCAGTCCTCAGGGGTACAGACATTATGAGTCTAAGAGAAGATACAATGAAACCACCAAACTAGACTGTTCCATGGGTGGAGAGAAGGAAATTTTGTTGTAAATATGAAAAAGAGGATAGCCAGAGGTATCTGAGGGAGTTCAAAGCTGCCATGACTCCTTCTCAGGGGCAGAGAAAGAAGCTGACTGTTGACTGCTGGTAAAGAGAGAAAAGAGTGGCAAGATGGGTTGGGGCAGGAGCTGGACCGACGTGGGACATGGTAGGGAAAGACTGTGGGAGGTGAGAAGAGGCGGGAAGCTGGCATAGGGACTTTGGTTTGTGTAACAGGTATGGGTTAATAGGGATGAAAGGAGCCTGGAGGTTATTGTGGGCTTTGATATGTAACCATGGGTACATGCCAGTAGAGAACCAGATGCCCCATTCCCCAGGGGTAGAAAGAGATAAAGAAAACGGCTCTTTCTGGCAGACCGAAATCTTGCTGAGGAACATGGTGTGTTAGCTTTTATCTACCCTCCAACAACCCTTCTATAATCCAGCGTGAGCTGAGCCTAGATTGTCATTTTGGACAATGTCAATGCCACTGCCATTTGGAGGGATTTGGCATTTGATACCTAACAATGAGATGAAGGAGGGGAGAAAGAATATTAAATAATATGTAAAGGACATAGAACACCAGAGAGATGGATCAGCAAGTAAAGGTGCTTGATCCTGGGACTGATCCCTGAAACTCATTCAAGCAAGGGTGGAAGAAGAAACCAGACACCCCCTCTCACTGTTGTCCTCTGACTTCACACTTGAGCTGTGGCTCTCATGTACTTCACTCACACTCACACACATCCTGCACTCACATGAATAACAACAATATAATGATGAAGTGAGCAAACTGTTTTGATAGAGGTAGGACCTGGAAATAAAGCCTGAATACTTGTAGAAGAGAAAGGTGTCCATATAGAAATACATGCAGTCACATCCAATAGCTCTTGAAGAGGCAATAAGAACAGAGGTACAGCTGCTTTTTACACCAGATCTGAGCCCTGGAGTCCAAGATCTCACTAGAGAATTCAGTACAGTAGCTCCAGGAGCTGTGTGCAGAATGATGGATGAGTGGGAGGGATACTCACCTATATCCTTCATGTCTAGACATTTGATATACATTTTTAAGTTAATATTTCTAAAACTCTATGCGATTTTTAAATTCCATTCAAATTATTACTGATTAAGAAACCAATTTTTGAGCACTAGCCTAAGGTCACATGATTTGTCGAGGGCAGAACTAAGATTTAAACATAGGCCATTTGGTACCTGGAGGGTATAGCGTGAATTCCCATTGTAATGAAAGAGCCAGACGTCCGCAAAAGACTGAACTATCAGAGAGAGGAAACACCACAGTCAAATCTCACCCTTCTATCTTCCAGCGTCCTCAACCTCTCTCCTGGTCGCTTCTGCCTCTGCTGTCTTCCTACACCTGCCTTAAATACCCTTCTCCCCAGCTGTATCCCATCCAGGTTAGGATTAAAGGCAGAAGCTACTCTATTTGGTAGTCAGCCTTGAACTCACAGAAACACAAAAAGTTCTATCTCTGGAGTTATGGAATTAAGGGTGTAGGTCACCACTCCCAGGCTTTTCCTGTGCTGGGATTAAAGGTGTGTCCCATTGAAGCCCAGCTGTTTGTCCTTGTTCTCAGAAATCAAGAACTTCCCGAGCAATGTCTGCCTAGTTTTTGACTGTGTGTTGATCTCTTGATATTCCAGGTTTTATTAAATATGTAACAGATCACCACAGGAGAGTACTGAATTAAAAGATAAACACAATCTAATAGGTCTTGACTGCTTTTTAAAAACAAAATCTGTGCTATGTTTTCTTGTGCTGGGGCTGAGAAGGCTTGGTCATTAAAGTGTTTGGTGCACAAGCATGGAGACTCAAGTTCGAATCCCCAGAACACACACAAGTATCAGGCATTGTGACCCAAGACTTTAATCTTGGCAGTGGTAAATTAGAGACAGAAGAATACCCCAGGCTCCTAGCTAATCTTATGCAATTGATGAGCTCCAGATTGAAGGAGAGACCCCGTCTCAAGAAATAGAGAACATTGAGGAAAACATCCAACACCAACCTAACAACTACATAGTACTGTGAATTGTAAATAACCTAGGGATTATTAAAGAAGATATTCTTATATTGTTTTGATACCTGAAGTTGGGGTCCTGACCTGAACTACTTCTCCATGGATACTGAGGATTAGACCAAGCCTTCATGGGCACAATCATCTCGAGCTCTTTCTTCCTCTTTGCCTCTCACTGGTTACTGTTGTTATTGTTAACAGAGTCCTGCAGCCCACATGTCACTCTCTATAATGAAAGACTAGAAGATGAAAACTGATGGACTGGCCAGGCTAGCACATAAGCTCGAACCAGGAAGGCCACTCACTATGCATGCTTCATTTGTTATCTTGTTTTGCTCCCAAGAACTATCTTTATAGCCACATGTCAGTTTTTCCCATTGATGCTAGGCCACTGTGATGGTGGGGGGTGGGGGTGATAAATTGGTGAGAGAATTGACTAATGGGCTTTTCCTAGGTTAAGATGAGAAAGGCTCAAATTTGATGCCAAGGGCTTCAAATGCAGGAAGCACTCAACGGATGTTTACTGAAAAATAAAGGGATGATTGACAGGATGAAAAGAATGAGCCTCTCCCACCTGTAGGTCTGAAGAGACACATGAATGAGGACACTCTCAGAAAAGAACCTCAAATATCCATAGGCATTCTCAGACAGTCCAGTCTACTTCTTCTCTTTTGTATCACTCTCTCCCTTCTGTATTCTGAGTCCTGTCCCGGGCTTCACTGGCTTCCTCTCTGAAAGTCATATCACATTCCTTCAGTATCATTCAATTAAAAGAAAAATCTCTGCAGCTGTAAGTACTGAACACAGGTGAATCTCAGCCCTGGATGCTCAGCCTCTGCCCTAAGGAGCCCACTTGAAGTCATGCTACACAAGGGAACACCCCTCCTATCATGAGCACTCATTCCAATTGCCAAGGACATAAAGCTGTCTCGATCATGCTGTTCTAATTCTGTGTTCCCTAAAGAAAATCATATCCCCAAAAAAAAGCAACCTAAAAAAAATTAAATGAGAAAGAAGTATACAGCAATTGCTGAAAACCAATCCATTCTCCTAGACTTTAATAAAGACATAAAATAAAACTGAGCATCTCAAACCCCGTATGAGAAGGAAAAGCTAAACCCGCCACAAAGGGGCTGTTAAAACTGGCTCATTATTTTGCCTAGGACAAGCTTTACTATCTAAGCATCTCAGTATTTCAGCTTTTTTCCCCACAAGATTATTTCAAGCATCATTTATAGGGAGCATATTAAATGCAAAGACATCCCAGCATGTGAGTGGACCAGCTCATCATAGCTATATGCAGTTCCACAGTGAGCAGCCCCCCACATTCATGGAGGACTGTTGCAGAACAGAGATGGAGGCAGAAACACACTCTTGCTATTGCTCCTGGTTGTCACTCCCCAGATTTAGTGCTTCAGTAGTGTTGGACACATGATGTTATGAAATAATAATGTGTAAGTACTAAATAATAGGATCTTGCAAGTATAAAGCATTTCTGTGACTTTAGGCCACTCCATAAACATACAGTAAATGTTTACACACTAGATACATACTTTCTGTAGACAAAAATGAAATTTGTCCAGATATACGACCTAATTTAAGTGAGTAGAAAATATATGTGGCTTGTATTCTTTTTGGCTACATACTGAACTCTTCTTGTGTTCATTCAGTCTCCCATGTTTTTCTATGGTTCATTTGATCATTGTTAGGGCCGGAGTGTGAAATGTCCTTCATAGGCTTCTGTCTTTGATCACTTCCCCAGCCCAGCTGGTACTGTCTGGGGAGGTGGAGGTTCCCAGGAGAAAGTGAGTCACTGGGAGTGGGCTTGGATATTTAATAGCCCAGCTCTGTTTCCCCAACTCTCTCCTTGCAGCTAAACTAGAAGCAAGGAGCTGTCACAAGGTCCCTCTACCATAGAACCCAATACCCTTCCTTCCCCGCCATGATAGATCATACCTTCAAAACACAAGTCCAAACAAACCCACCTTTCCTCCCTCCCTTGAGTTGCTTCCTATCAGGTGTTTGGGCTCAGAAATGAGAAAAACAACCAAACAAACTTCTCATAAACATACATTTCAGTACACCACAAATTTTTGCTTTCACTATTGTGGACACCCTGTGTTTCCAAGGGGATGTGAAGTCCTCTGAGAAACCCCTATTGTGTCTCCCCCACCCCCCAGCCCCACCTTTTGTCCCATTGCCCCCACCTCAAGCTTATCCATGCCCTTGTTTTGCACTGCTCTCTGTAGCTCACAGACAAACGACAGAGTTGTTTTTCCAATTGCAGATTTGTGACATGAGACCAACCCAGCGCATTATAACCAGAATTACATTTGTAATGGAAATAAAGAGAACAGCACAGAAAAATGTCAGAGAACATCACAGATAAAGCTATTGTTCATCAAGTTTTGTTGAAATTGCATACACAGCGTGTCTCTGGGGGTGGGGGATACAAAAAAAAATGATTCTTATGGTATAGTCAAACCAAAACTTTATACACTTGTATGTATATAAACAATCTTTTGTCCCTTTAAGGCTTTGCTGGGGAAGCCTGGCTTTGTCTCTTCTAGTTAATGGTAAGAGATGTCTGCCTTCTATACAGTTCTCATTGTGCATGAACCATGCACGACAGGCATTTTAAATTAGAGCAGGCATAGCTCACACTGGCCACATGCCTGCAAGCCTCACCTCTCTAAAGAAGAAAGATGTTATAGGCTGGTCAGGTTCAAGTCTGGCTGTAGATCTAAATATGGGGATTTTTATTCTTCCAGGAAAATGAACGGTCACCACTCACCCTCCAAACAAAGCAGGCCTTCCTGCTGAAAGAGCACAGGACACCATTAAAACTCTTGCATTAAAAGCTATTTGATAAAGGGAAACCCACTTTGTTTACTGCCTGTGACAAGTTAGATGAATTTTTCTATTCTCTTATTCTTGTTTGAAATACTGAGAAACTAACTTATTTTAAGTAAATATACACTTCATAGGATCACAATGATAAACGTGATGACTGTTTTTCTGGCATACTAAGATTTTATTTTTTTAAATTTTTATGTGTGTGTGTGTGGTACACATGTGTCTGTGCATGTTTTCATGTGTGAGTGCAAATTCAAGCACAATTTCTCGTTTAGATGTGTGTCTGTAGAGACTTGAGGATGATGCTGGAATCAGATTCTAACATTCTCTCATGTTGTGAGTTGAGCCAGATCTGCCACTGAGAGCTCACCAGCGTGGCTAGTCTCAATAGCCAACTTGTTCTAGAGGTCTCCAACTCCAGCCTCCCAAGCCCACCAGACATTTGTATGAGTTCTAGATATCCAAATTCTGTTCCCTTGGGTTTGTGAAGAAAGAACTTTAGCCATCACCCCAGTTAAGTTTTTAAAAACATATGAGATGAGAAAGTGTGGTCTCTGAGTCTACATCTTAAGCGTATCTTCAGGAAAAAGAAGAAACAAGGAAACACTCAGCGCCAAAAGGAGAGATGAATCTGAAGAGTTTAAAATGGACGATGTTAAGATACTTTTGCCGACAAGAATAAATGGATAAAAGGAAAAGAAGGAGGCAGAAAAGTAGAGAGATGAGTTAAGAAAGATGATCGTGGAGAAGTCACCGGATGCTGCCCGACTCAGGAAAAGAGAAGCAAGTAGCTAGACAACCCATGAATTTGTAAGTCTCCCTTCCTGAGGAATTCTAAATCATTGCATGTTGAGGAACTACTCATGGATCATGCAGCTAATCAGTGGTGAAAAGATTCAAAAGCAAGTGTGATTGCAGAGTTCAGAGGCATAACCACTGAGCAGGAAACGGGCATTGCTTGTCTGACAATGATCTCTTCGTCTGTGTACTGAGAACCTCCTTTCAGACTTTATTTTAGCACTCATCTGATTGTTTTGTGATTCATTTGTTTAATTTAGTATGTCTTTTCACACCAGATCTTTGTGCTTCCTGTGGCAGGGAACACCAAATGAGGGTGTGTTTATCTATTATTTGGTGGAGGAATAGAAAGAGACAGAGGAAATGGGAGAGAGTGGAAAGGAAGGGGGCCTAAAGGGCAAACAGAAATGAATAAAATGAGCACACAGATGACTATCCTCTCTTGATTCAGCCGAGGACCACATTACAACCCAGGGACATGTTAACTACATTGAATGTTTTCTTCTAGATCAACATTCTCAAAATTCTATTTTCCTTTAGAAACTTTATCTGACTAATATCTTACCTAGACTGCAATGAGCAAATAAGTTACTGTTCCATGCCATAGTTGATGAGGTATGAGGGAAGGCTAGCCACGTTCCCTCTATGCTCAGAGTGAACCGGAAGTGTTCCCTCAGATCCCCACCTGAGACTGGGAAGCAGCACGGGATGAGATGGCTTCCATCTTTAAAGAGTGATTGGTGACCAGATGTGAACTTAGCCAAAACCCAGAAACAGGGGAACAAAGGTGGAGATCTCCTGTACACACTTAGCTTCTCGGAAATAGATGCCACAAATCCTTATCTGAATACAAATTATTTAGAAATGCAATAAACAGTGTTTGGTGTGACTTGAATTTTTCTATCTCACATTAGGAAATACCAGCAATTTCATTATAGTCATCTATAAATTAATATTTCTGTCTCTTATCAGACATACTCCCATGGTATAATTTGCACAATCATTGACATAGGGGGAAAAAACATGAATAAAATTGTTTAAATTGCTTTTAAAAGCCCCTGAGCCTGACCCAGGTGGAGTAGCACACATTTCTAATCCTAGTACTAGGGAGGTAGAGGCAGGAGTAGTCAAAGTCATCCTCGGTTACATAGGGAGTTCAAGGTCAGTGTGGGATACATGAGACCATCTCAAAATAATTATAATAGCCATTAGCCAAAAGATTAAACATTTTAGGCCACATAAAACTATATTGTGTTTGAATGTTATTGTTATCTTTTTTGTTTATTTTCATATTCCTATATATATATTATATAAACAGATAACAACTGTAGGAGGAGGTCAATCTTATCATTTTTGTATTCTGTAAAATATGAGAAAATTAACAGCAATTGTTCATTATCTTCCTTTTCTTCTGTTATCAGTTTCTGCTCTATTAAGAGTTTTGAGGATTATCTTCTGGTAAAACATCAAATCAAGTTAATTACTCAGAGACAGTTTAAAGTTCAAGATGAACACAATAATTCCAAAGATAAAGAGCACAGCATCGTCCTCCTGAGGAACCTCTGTTGATCAGCTTTGTGCTGGCTGTTCGCAGCAACAAAACAGGGTCTCAAAATCACAGCAGGAGAGAGCACAGATGAGAACATGTCGTTCACGGAAAGGTCTCCTCCGAGACACCCCTAAATTTACTTCCGAAGCTTTAGGCAACAATAGCTCTCTATCTTCCCAGCTTTGTTGTAGAGTTAACGCCACAATAGAATGGTATTTGAACACTAAATTGTTTTCATTAGAAAGCTCCGGTTTAACTCTGAGATGGAACCTGCTGTGTAATGAGCTCAGGTCTCAGTTCTCTCTCCTACAGGGTCTATCCCCCAGACTTCAAGGGCTTTTCCTGGATTCGTAGCTACATAGAAACATAGTCATACACAGCTTCTCTGTTTAGTCCCCAAGATTTAGGTGGGGCTAGGCTGGTAAAGTGCTTGCCTTGCAAAACTGAACCCAAATTCAGTCCCCAGCACCCATGTCAAAAGCTTCACCTGTCAATACGCACTTTGTAATATCAGCACTAAAGAGTTAAAGACCAGAAGATTCTTAGGGCTTCCTAGTCAGCCTTCCTGGCTTGGTTACCAGCTCCCAGTTAGTGAAAGACTGTCTCAAAAAGCAGAGAGAAGGGCTCATCTTCATACATAGGGGCACATGAACACGCATGTACACATACATACACACACCAACAAAAATAGAATTTTAAGCTTAAATCATGCCAATCTGTACTTTCAGATGAGTCACAAGACCATGGTAGAGCACAAAATTGTGCTGAATGGCATGCTTGGAGGGTAAAGAAATAGGGAATCCTCTATCTACTACTTGACTCTCAGCATACCCTTTGAATAAGAATCTGTGATTTGAAGCCAGTTGAGCTGCCTGGGCATTCTCTAATGTGCAGAGATGCCTGCAGGGTGTGCAGTGTGCTCCTGCTCTTCTGGTTCCCAGCTTTGAGAGCTGTCATCCGTGCTGGAGTAGGCCTTCATATTGTAGCTGTCTTTGAGTCATTTCTGCTCCTGTAAGTAACTCCTCACGCATACTCCTATAGGTCAACCCAGTAAAGCTCACTGGTTCACCAAGAAGAGAGAGAGAGAATCCTTGCTTCAGCTGTGAAAGTGGAGGCTGAAAGAATGTAATAACAACAAAATAGGGAGAAGGGCCATGAAATCTGATATGACATCATGACATGGCTATTGTCATTATGGTCTTACTTAATTACCATTGCCTGCATGGAGCCGGCACAAAACCAGGTCTGTCACCAGCCAAGAGGGAGATGCTTACCAGCACGCACCCTCACACACACTGCTGACCCATTGCCTCCATGGAGTCTGGAGAAGTAATCATTGTCTTTACTCCTGTACCCAAAAGTGAATCAATAGGATCCAAGGGACAGTTCAGAACCTTGGGCACACTGATGATGGCCCTGGTTAAACTCAGTGGGTCCTAAGACAAAATGCAGAGCCATGAATGTGAGAAGGGAGTAGTGAAGAGGACAGGGGTAGATGGAGGTATGAAATTGTCAAAGAAGAAAATTAATAAAAATAGATTTTAAAAGTTATTGCTTCATTCGGAAGATGATCACTAACAAGAGAGAATCAAAACAAACATTTTGAGGCAGCTATGTATTCAGAGTATGTTGAGGAAATTCAAATATCTCACACATATGTCTCAGGCTAGAACCAAGGATGCAAATAAATCATCATCTTCATATCTTATACTGTGTTCTCCCAAATATGAGTTTTGATCTCAAAAGCATTTATGCTTCTATACAGTTATAAAATTCTAGGGATTTCTCTCAAATATCTTTCTCCCTCAGAAAGGCCTTCTTAATCTTATATTGTTGATAGATTCAAATTATTATGTTATAGTTTTACTTAAATAATGAAAATTAAGCCTTATGTAGGTTCTCTGTTTTTTCCCTTTGTCTCAGGCATGTGAGTGTTTGCCAGCCTGTGTGTCCATGCATCACTTGCAACCTTGTTGCTTGTGAAGGACAAAAGAGGGAGTCAGATCCCCTAGTACTGGAACTAAAGATGGCTGTGATGGCCATGTGGGTGCTGGGAATCAAACCCAGGTCTTCTGGAAGAGCAGCCAGAGATCTTAAGTGTTAAGCCATCTCTTCTGGTCCAGGTTCTTTGTTTTTGATGACTGTTTCCATGTTAAACACTAAGTTTTGCATTTTATAATTTCTATTTTAATGCAGACAGCTTGATACACAATGCTGCTATGTCTGTGTGAGTATGTGTGTGCCTGAGCACCATTCACAGAAGCATAACAGCTAGGACTATGCACAGGCAGCCCATAAGAGATAATGAGCTGCTGCCAAGGTCAGGCAGGAAGAATGAAGAAGAGCATATGGGAAAGACTCTATTTAAGCCACCCTTGGAACCTGACACCAGAGACAGAAATACTTTTTAGGCAGAGTTTACATCATCAAGGTATAGAGATATAAAATTGTGTGAGCTACTTTAAGACATACAAACTGAGGCAAAGATCCTGTCTAGTTTCTATAGAGTGGCTAATTTCCGAACTATAAAAAACTCAACTATTTTTTTAGACAAAATTTCATGTTGAACCCAACTTTGAACTCACTATGTAACCAAAGCTAAACACATGAGCCTCTATCTCACAAATGTTTGAATTTCAGATATGAGCCTCTAGCCTATTATTCAAATAACTATTTATTTTTAAATATAATTTATTTCATCTTAATAATATAGAGAAAGAAAATTTTGTGAAAAATATTTAAAACTTTGTGTACCTTTTTACAAAGTTCCTATTCATTTACCCTGAATAAATGTAAACTTTATCCTTTATATCTATGATGCAAGACAGTTTTTCTAATGAAACAAATTTAAGGTAACCCAAAGACGCCCGGGCCAGTAAGATGGTTCAGTAGCTTTTCTAATTTTGTTTTCTATTGTCATGATACACACTATGACCAAAAGTGGCTTGGGGAAGAAAGGGTCTATTTTAGTTCATAGGTTCTAAGGCCATCATCAAGGATACCAAGGCAGGAACTCAAGACAGAAACTTGAAGAAGCCATGTAGAAGTGCCGCTTACTTACTGGCTTGCCCAGGCTAGCCTTCTTATTTATTAGCATAGGTCCATCTGCCCAGGAATGGTGCCAATCAGAGTGGCATGAGCCCTCCTGCCTTAACTAGTAAACAAGAAAATATACTCGCAGACATTCCCCAGGCTGATATAGTAAAGGCAATCCTTTAGTGGAGGTTCCTTCTTCTGTGGTGTGTCAAATGGCCAACCAAGACCACCCACCACAATGGGTAAATCTGCACAGCCTGAGTCCCATCCTGGAATCCACAGTTGTAGGAGACAACCAACTCCTGAAGTTGTTCTCTGGCCTCCACATGGGAGCACTCACACACACATCATGTGCACACAATAATAATAAATGATTAATTTAATTTAAAATTTTTGTTGAAATCAGTTTCTTTAAATATATCTCTCTGCTTTATACACAGATCTGATCTTTTTTTTTTTTTTTTCCTTGCTTGACTGTTAGTATTAACTTTCTTTCTCTGGTAACATTAGAAATGTTAATATGTAATTATTAAATGTAATTACATTTAAATGTAAATGTAAAGGGTGATAATTAAATTTTAACAAATATACTTAATTTTAGCTTTAATTACTACCAATACTCAGTGTTCAAGACACACAGTACAAGTACAAAATGGTATATGACCATAGCTACTACTAAATGAAATGCTGAAGGAGGAGGAAGAGGAGGAGGAGGAGGAAAGAAAAAGAAAAAGGGAAATAAAAGCCCTAAGCTGATTCCTTACTACTTTGTTCATTTCAAAAATAAAACAAAAAAATTCTAGTGCTTTGTTTCCTCAAAAGAAACCAAATCACAGTGTTGATTTAAATATTTAAATGCCGATTATAAGTACTAAAATGCATTTTTATGGTACATTTAGATACATAGACTGTCCTTAGGAACTATCTTAGTCTGAGCTCTACAAGCAGCATAGATGAGCATCACCATAATCATCAGGGATTCATTCCCCACATCATCTCAGTTGTTTCTCATGAGGACCTTGTTCCTGTTGCAAATTCGGTCTCTCTGATAGTCCTCACTTGGTAAAGAGAACTAGCCAGCTATCTAGCTTCCTTTTAGAAGAACACCAATTCATCCACAAGAGCTCTCACCTCATATCTAAGGGAAATTTTCTTACATCAATCAAACTTAATAGTGTTTACACGGTCAAAGCAAAATCAAACCAAATGCAATTCACACATCAAGAAGCTTCCAGAAACACAGCAGGGTCTGAGAGCTCCAACCAACATGAGCAGTGTTTTCAGACACTTGGAAATAAACTAAAATACACCTGTAGTCAACCAGCCAGTTGAATAAAGCTCAACTAGTTAATTGGTTAGAAGCTCTGTGGTAACCAGCCAGAACTTATCTATTGCATTTAAATTCTGTATCAGTTTGGTCTGTTGGGGTCAGGGCAAGTGTGCAATCTAAATCTATGACCTCCTACAAATTTGATCTAATTCTCATACCCAATTGCCTTTGAACAGCCCATCTCCTAACACCACTCCACTGGAGGTCAAGGATTTCAATATATGAAGTTGATAGAGACACAAACATTCAGTCCCCACAGCGACTCAGCCAGTCCTGTTATTCTTCACAGTATCGATCCTGCACATTACCCATGAATCCTAAAGATGCCATCTGCCCCCGTGCTGATAAAAAGTGCTCCACACTGGAATTCCTTTCCAATTACGAAAACTAAAACGATGTGTGAGTTGGAGATAGCTTGTGCACGTGAGGATTTAGAGCCATTCTTTACAGAAGTTGTTGGTCTCAGTATGCTATGGCAATTCTAAGTATGTTTTCCAGGATTTTCTAACAGAATTATCAAAACACAGATTATTATTGAACCTCCCAACTTCCTATGAAGGAGCCAGAATCAGTGTGAAAACAGCACTTTCTTGCTGGACTTGGTACTTGGATGTGATCTGCAGCTAAGTGGGCAAGGACTTTGGAGTGAGAACTGAACATATTGACCTTGACCCAGTCTGATTCCTAGGTAAACTCTTCTTGCCAAACTGCCCACACCCTTGCCTTACCCTCCCCTTTACTCTCACCCCCACCCCACTATGATTTGTGAAAGGTTTTCCTTGCCTTTTTGCTTTCCTGAAACCTATTCCCTCCTCAGGCTTTTTTGCAATAGTCCCTACAGACAGTTGTTACCACACTCAGCACACCTGTCCAAGGGATTCAGGCATCCTCATGGCTCTCTAAGCCTTCTCCTGTAGTGAGATTCAAGCACTTCCTTGACCTAGGGGTGTGGCCTCTTGGCCAGCATAGGTGTGGGATTCACCTAGGACCTTGGAAGATGAAGTCTTGAGGCGTGGCCAGGAACAGTCCCCAGCATGCTCTGCTTTTCCACTGCCTGAAAGGAAGACCCGTTCCATCCAGTTGAGTGAATCATTCCAGCATTCCCATCATTAATTGTTGTAAATTGCTATTAAACCCTTTTAATAAATATTAATCTATCAGTTCATTGCCTGGCTACATTCTCCACTCCACAGTCCCCTTTGCTCTGAGACTCAGGACTCACTCTTTCAGGCTAAATACCATATCTTCCCCACAATGCCAATTCCCATCTCTCTTCCCCTGAAAATCCTTATTAATTAAACCCACAGAGCATACCTAGAAAGTATGCCATTGTACCAGTCATGTGAGCACCCTTTAGCCCAATCAAGTTGGTATATACAATTAACCATCCCAGCCATAAACACAGTATGTGGAGGAGGTGTCTGACCACCAGGCTACTCAAATATTCATGTTACTCACATAACCAATTGAGTTGAAGAATAAATGACAATTAATGTCCTAAAGAGGTTAAGTTAACTCAGCCCAACAAGCAACAGTGCATTACTGAGAAGCTTCTCATGCCTTAGTTGCCAAGTGAACCAAATACCCATAGCAATCTTCCAAAGACTAACAATCCAAGGAAGCTGATTAGAAGTTAACCCACAGCAGAGAGGAGGCAGAAGGTGCTCTGATCCAGACAAGGAGGCAGGAATATGGAAGTCCAGTGTGACTGCCAATAAAAGACCTGAGCCAAAGGCAGAAATATGTAATGAAGAAGAAAAAGAGGGGACCAGAGGCAGGCAGCTTTTTCAACAAGGAAACTTAATCCCATGATGGCTCAGCAGCTTAGGATACCTGCTGCCAAGCCTGATAGGCGGAGTCTGATCCCTGGGATAGACATGGTAGAAGGTGAAAACTAAATCTTTGGAGTTGTCCTTTGACCTCCACAGGTCTCCTATGGCATGTACACACCCACCCCAACACATAGACACACTAAATAAACAAACAAACAAATAGAATTTTTAAAAAGAAACAGTCCTTGACTCATTCCTCAGAATCCAAGGATGTAACGAGACACAGGCATTGAAGGTCATTTGTCCTAAATGACATGTTTCTGTATTCACATTTATATGCATGCAAATATTTTTGACCTTTTGAAAAGATTAAATCTTTTAATTTGTCAATTCTTTTGTAATGATTACTTAACAAGTATACGTGTCATATGCTACTTTTATAGTAATGTTTGTTTTTCAAATGTGCACACAAATCAGGCTGTTTTAAGTACAGCTGAAAAATGAACTTGGCTGCACCTGTGTGTATCTACATATAAATGGGATGTTTTAGGGAAATAAATACAGTTCTATATACTGCTTTTAAAAACGCAGCCTTCTCTACACGGGCGCCATTCTGCTTTATGTCAAGCCCATCTGTTTCAATTATTCCGATGACTATTTTTTATTATTCAATTTCCCAATAGCACATGTCTGCCTTTCTAGTCTGTTACTTCTCTACTCTTTTGTATCCCTCCTGTACAACTGTCAGCTCTGTTCATTACGATCCACCTCTAGAACATATTAAAATGAAGCCCAGATAAAGGACAGCCTGAGAGAGCTGCTGGTGCTTATCATGGTGTGAGATAAACAACCCAAGGTTCATCCTTTAAGTAAGAGTTCCCAGGCAAGATCATCTTTTTATAGCTCTGTAAGACATGAGGGAATAAGCTTATTAAAAGTTATCTCATCATCAATAACTTCCATCCTCAGGATCCACATGATGGAAGGAGAATTGAAAATTGTCCTCTGACATCCACTTGTACACCATGGTATGTGGTGGTATATTGTGTATTTAATAAAATCAGCCTGGTATATTAGAGAACAGAAATATTCAAGTCAAGCCATGAGTGTCAGAGAGTGGTGACCCACCCCTTTAATCCCATCACTCAGGAAACAGAGATCTTTCTGTATTTTTGTGAGTTCAAGGCCTAACAACCAAACAGTAGTAGCTCACACCTTTAATCCTAACTCTAGGATTATGATACAGAGTTAAACCCAAAAGTGAAACAACTGGGCGAGAAAGATATTTAAGGTAGGAAAGGCAGACATTCAGGCATTCTGTAGGAGCAACCAGCCAGGCAGAGGACTCGTGAAGATGCATTTACCCTGTTTGACCTGAGAAGTTGGCTGGGTGAAAATTGACTATGGTCTGTTTCCTCTCTCTGATATTCCAGCTTTTCCCAACATCTGGCTCAGGGTTTTCATTATGTACTAATTAGAATTTGTGCAATATTTGGCCCCAACCAAGACAGAGACTGAGAGGCAGAGAAAGACAGAAGAAAGAACAGACACTGAAATACAGAGAGAGAAATACCTGAATTTAAAAAATACATGTGTGCGTTGATAATTTATTAGCTAGATTTAGTCATTCCACAATGTGCATGTACTTCAAACCAGCATGATATACACAACTAATACTACACATTTTATTCATCAATTTAAAAAACTAAAAAATAAAAGAAAAATATTCTGCCATGTTCTTGACTATATCAAGAATGTTTTTTCTTTACATTAGCTCTAAGGTCAAAGGGTTTACACACAACAGTATGATGTCATAGGAAGTTGAAATGGCAGTAGTTGTTCTTCCTTAGAGACTACATCTACCTTCCTTAGGGAATATGTCTACTGGCTAAGCAGTGTACTTACCATCTATTGTCTGAGACAATGCTCTTACCTGAGAGCATGAGGGTTTGTGGAACCATGAAACTTTATTCATTGTTATCATGTATCATAAGATCTTGAGCCCAGCGATTTGCAGGTGACAGCAGGGGAGGTGAAGTGACACATTGTGTATATTATTTCAACTAAGCATCACCCATAAATAACCTTTACTGCTTCAAACCCACATCTTGCGCTTCTTGTACATTCTCTAATGCATCAAAGCACAGCTTCCTCCTCTGTAGGAGGGAGAATGTGGTTTTAGGGCCCTCGTAGCTCTTGCTTTTTCTTTTGTTTTATTGCAAGTTTTTTTTTTAATATCATAATGTCCCTTCTTGGGGACACCTATCCTCAAGCTAAAATCAGGACCTCCTTTTTCCAGTGATGCAGGAAACACTTTCACAGGAGACAGTTTCTCTCTTATGAATAGCAGAGTTTACCACTGGCTCAGATAATGGGTAAGAAAATATTAGTAAGCAGGCAGAACTAAGATCATGTAGTTTCCCAATCATCTCTTTCCAAAACCTGTTTTTATAAGCCATCTGTTCTGGTTCATTGTCTTGGTGATCTGAGAACCTATGGAAATGGTTATTCTGACACATCTTGAATCTCAGAGCATCACCTCCTCTTTCATCTGACAATGGCAAAGCTAAGAAAAGAAACATAAATGTTAGGTTATAAAGTAAATATTTGCCTCCAACCTGTCATTGCCCCCACAAAAAAAATGTATTTTGTTGTCACTCAAGTATTTGCATAATACCTGGGAAATACCAAAATAATTCTCTTCACATTAGCAGTTAAACAGAAATCCCCTTGATAAAGACAGAATGAATTCCATGGTCCCTGCTGGGGCAAGAGCACTGAGGGTATTTGGAATAAATACTTTCTAATACACACACAAGAATTATTGCAAGGAAAAAATATTAAAAATTAGGCAATAACCTACTACTCATGGAGGACAATTACACATCTGTTACATAGATTTTTTTTAACTTATGAAGAATATTGCAAGGGTTAAAAAATACCCAATTTTTTTCTGTCTGCTCCACAGTTAATGAACATGTGGGTTGTATCAACTTAGAGCTATTCGAGTAGACTGTTCCAGTGCAGGAGTACAGAAACATTTTGGCTGAATTTCTAGATACAATGGAATGTTTAGATAGTTGGATGTGGTCAAATTTAACAGAAAAGAAATGACTAAATGCTTTATATGTCTGTGTGTGTACATCTGTTTCTGTCTCTGCTTCTGTGTTCAAGTCATATACTGACTGTATACTGGGTATTTTCCTGTTCCCTTCCCACCACAGGTTTTGAGGATGCATCTCTCATTGAACCTAGAAGTTCCCTGTTCTGGCTGGATTGGCAGGCCAGAATGCTTCTGGGATCTGCCTGCCTCTTCCTGCCTAGTTTGGAGACTTACAGAGACACACTATCATATCCACTTCTCCTCCTTCTCCTTCTTTTCATCTTCCTCCTCCTCTTCCTCCTCTTCCTCCTCCTCCCCCTTCCTCTTCTTTCTTCTACTACTCCTTACTTACTTACTTCTCCTTCTTTTGACATGGGTTAGAAATACAAACTTAGATCCTCATATTTACACATTAAGCACTTTACCCACCAAACTATCTCCCCAACCCCAAACGCTTCTTCAAACTCATAATGCCCGTTTGTACCTCCACCAAGTCTATGCACTTTATCTTCCCACTCAGTTCCCTTTGAAGTTCCCTGGTCACTAAGGAAACTGAAACTTTTATGTTAGCAATCATTGAGATGCTTGTTCAACGCTCTTATCTGCATTTTTATTGTGACATCTGTATTTATATTGATTCATAGACCTTCACATATTCTAAGTGTAAAACTTATCAAAATTCTATGTGTAACAAATACACACCCCTACACTCTGAGACTTGAAGTCCATTATTTTATATCTATCATTGGCTTTGTTACTTTCCTTTCTTTGCAAAATTACCTGATAATAGCCAGTTAAGGAGAAAAGAGTTTATTCAATTGTTTACTTTCTTGTTTTTGTTCATCTTAACCAAAACTTCTCCTCCCTTCCCTCTTCCCAGTCCCCCTGCTCATTTCCCCTCCTCCTCCTCCCTTCAAAACAGTTTATTTTGGCTCATGGTTGACTTAAGAAGGGTTACAGCTCATCATGGCAATGAAGTCACTGTGTGAGAAATAAGAGCAATGAGTCACATTTCATCAGCAGTCAGGAAACAGAGGAAGATAAACACTGGCTTGCTTCCCCTGTTTATTCAGTCCAGCATCCCAACCCACAGAATGGTACTAACCCCATTCAGAGAAAGTCATCCCTTCTCATTTGAACCTCTCTGGGCATACCTCCAGATACATGCCCAGATGTATGTATTCAGTGTGATTCTAACTCTCTTCAAGTTGACAGTGAAGACAAACCATCACATTGTCTAAACATCATTCTTTAATTTAGTGGTCAGCAAAATATCACTTGAGTCCTTGATGGTTTGTGCTTTTGTATTATCATAAAGAAAATGTTTTCTATAGACATCCACAGGACATTTTCATGTAATCTATCATACACTTTTTACTGTTTGTGTCTTTATATTAAAATCTGAGATCCATCCAAAAGTAATTTAGACTATGATGTAAAGGAGGTATTTATTTTCCACTTGGGAAAGGGAAGGATATTTCCCTTCACCAATGTCAAGAATAAACTTGATCATTAATCTATTATGTACAGGTACATCTGCACTCTGTATGCTAGTGATCTAGTGGTCTCTGTTAGCACAGGTGCCACGCTGCAGTAGTTAGAGTTTGGTCAGTATTGTTGCCATTTTATGAGAATGATTCCTTCCACGTTTTCCTTCTTCAAACTCTTCTTGACTATTTATGGTAGTATGTGGTCCTGGCTATTGTAAGGATTCCCGGAACATGGCACCAGGTGAGATAAGAATTCCTGGCATGTAGCAAACATGTTGGCACCATGGTAAACCCAGTATGGCACCAGCAGAACATGGCCACATACAGAGGGCACATCCCTAGGCATGGCCCACCCATTCTCTTAAAAGCAGTCTCTCTCTCTCTCTCTCTCTCTCTCTCTCTCTCTCTCTCTCTCTCTCCCCCCCCCCCGCCCCTGTCCTTGCCTGGCAACTCTCCTGAATAAACTCATGTGGCCCTGGTAGTGTGTGTGTGTGTGTGTGTGATCTCACACATGAAACCAACAGCTGTATTTTAAAATCAACTTGTCAAACCCTTCTACTAACATTAATAATGAGCTGATTAAATCTGTATATTTGCTACTGTTGTTGTTTATCAAGATGAGGTTTCTTTGTGCCACAGCCCTAGGTGTTCTGAAACCTGTTCTGTAGACTAGGCTGACTTCAAACTCACAGAGATCCACCTGCTAGGATTAAAGAATATGCCACCACCACCTGGCTGTATATCATTTTTTAGTATCCCTTTATACCATTGAATCTTCTGGTCTCTTGATATGATGCATCTTACCACTAATTTGGGCTTTCTGCATTTGCTTTCAGGAACACTTAAAAACTTTAATGTGTCAATGATACTTTCAATTTTCTATTTATTAATTTATTATTACTGCTACATGTAAATGTATTTTAAATGACATTTTACTCAGGAACATTACCAAGTTGGTTTTAAAATTCTAATAATCTGTATATCATTCTTGTTTCTGCTTTTGGTGAACTGTGTTAAAATTGTTTATAATATCTAAACATTCGTTACATTTCTAATAAGAAAATTTATTTTTCAAACCTTTGTTGGCTTCTAATATTTGGTGATTTTATTTCCTTTTTTACCATACTGTATTGTTAGGGATTTATCAATTTTATTTTATTAGTTTTCTGTGTCTTTTGTAGGCAGGGCCTTGCTTGCAACCCAGGCTGGCCTCAAATTTGTAGCAATTCTCTTGCCTCACTCTCTCAGCTTCTCAGATCACAGGCATGCACCATGGTGACTGGTTTGATATTATTATTACTGTCATGTCAACTATTGCTGTTGTTTATTCTCTCCATATTTGAATGGCTGTTGGGGAAGAAACCTTCATTTGTGATCATTAGCTTTCTCCCTTATTTCTTCTTTGGAAAATTAGCTTGTTTTACATTGAATTTCGTGTGGTGTGCAATAAAATCTCACTTGGTGGAAGGCGATCCTGTGGCAGATTCCCTTACCAGCACTCCAAGCACTCCATCGCAGACTGAGTGATTGTCTGCAGGTACACAGCCACCTTTTGGTGCCACTCAACTCTGAAACACTTACCTTTCTCTAGGATTTAATATATTTTATACCTTTAACCTAACATTCAATAAAGGATTTTTTAAAGGGGATGTGGAAATGGGGTTGGTTGTCAACTTACCTGGTTGTTTTCTTGATAATAGAAAAGGGAAAAAATGTTTTCCAATCCTCTAAATCTTCATCAGAAGTAGCTCTCTACAGTAACATTTTTAAAGATCTGTGTGTGTGTGTGTGTGAGAGAGAGAGAGAGAGAGAGAGAGAGAGAGAGAGAGAGAGAGAGAGAGAGAGAGAATGGGTTATGTGTACATGTGTGCAGAGCCCAAAGAAACCAGATCTCTTGGAGCTGGAGATAACAAACCGTTGTAAGCCACTAAGGAGAGTGATAGGAACTGAACACTGGTCCACTGCAAGGGGAATACACATTTTTAACTGCTACACTGTCTCTCCAGCCCCCCCACATTAACATTTAACATAAAATTGGCTTTCCACTTTTTGCAGAAAGTGCAAGTTTGCTTACATCATTCTGGTGTTTATAGTTCTGTTCTTCATGTATTCAGGAAAGTGAGATGATAAGTGAGGATAATTAGTATCATTCTCTATGACTCACTGAAGATAAATATGTCTTGGACACTGTAACACAAAAGTGAATAATTACCTCCAGTGATTGATAATATTTTTGCAATAAATGACAGGCTGCTATGCGTACAGTCAGTTCTGACTGGTTCTGCTATGTAGCCTTGACAAAGAATCTCCTGTTCTTGTCTGACCACACTTCATAAAATCACTGGGCTCTGATAGCCTTTGAGAGTTCATCCTGTCAGACATCTACCTTCTATGATGTCCAAAGAGCCATTGTTTCTCTTCTTGTATCTCTAAGTGTAGAACTTTTTCCATTGTCCCTAAGAAATCTTTAACTTGATAATAAGATTTTTCTAATTATACTTTTTTCTGACAGTTCTGAGGACTGAACCTAGAGCCCTATGCATACTAGATAGTAACTCTACCATTGAGCTACAGATACAACAACCTTCAATTATATATATTTTTTAATTTCTTGTTTCATATTTTATAATGTAATTTCCACTTATAAGTTTTTATTTTATTTGGACAAATGCAGTTGCCTATCTTAACTTATACCTTAGAGAATGTAAACAAATTAACCACACCTCATGTTTAGAAATTATAGTCTATCTACACACATTTCTTTTTTTTTTTTTTTTTTTTTTTTTTTCCCTTTATTTTGTATTTAAAAAAAAAACACAGTAAAAAGAATTTAAAATGTGGAAGAGTTAACAATAACTATATAGAGGATAAGAATGATAAGCATGGCTTATCAAGGGTAGACATACAAATAAGATTGCTACACCTATATTTTCTTTGTGTTCATCTTTCCCTCTGAATTTTTTTTTT
>PVIH01019493.1:0-35212 GCA_004025045.1 Sigmodon hispidus | reverse complement strand
TTTTTTTTTTTTTTTTTTTTTTTTTTTATCATTAGCACATCACACTTTAACTGAGCAGGATCTAGATTTATTTCAGTCTACGAAAAACTAAAGTTCAAAGCAAATTCAATCTTGCTTAAGGGTAACATTGTAAAGTAACAATTCTTGATATTGAGACTCTCATATGATTCGTTTGGAACCATAGAGAATTACATCGTGTGTGTCACTGTTCCAAGAGACAAAAACAAATTTGAACAGCTAAAACATCTTAAAAATGCACCAAGCTTATGAAGACTCAAACAAAACTTGAATTTCCTGTACATACTCCTGTCAAATGAAGTTATTTCCTGTACACCACTTCTTTTGCAAACTGGTCTTCTGCTTCCTTTCATTTGACCTGGATCTGCTACGAGACCTAGAGAAAGATCGAGACGGCTTGTGATTTCTTTCACGAGACAGAGACCTTTCTCTTCTCCTATCTCTAGAAAGTGACCTGCTCCGGCTTCGAGAGAAGCTCCTCCTTCTTGGAGATCTTCGCCGAGGCGTAGGACTCCTCCTACGGTAATCATCGAGAGGGCGACGACCCCAAGAGGGAGGTGGGCCACGATTCCGACTTCTCTTCTCACCATTCGACAGTTCCACTCTCACACGGCAGGCAGCCACATAGTGTTCTTCCATCTAGCTCTCGGACAGCATCAGCGGCATCTCGGGGATCCTCAAATTCAACGAAAGCAAAGCCAGGAGGGTTTCGAGCAACCCACACACTTCGGAGTGGTCCGTAATAGCCAAAAGCTCGTTCTAATTCAGTCTTGCTCCCATTGTTTCCAAGATTACCTACATACACCTTACAATCTAATGGACAGGAATCACCATGCATTTCGAAATCCTGGGTCCAAAAGCCGAAGCTCAAACCCCAACACTCGGGACAGGCCTACCCGCGCCCTCCTGGATGTGATTAGACAGTCCCTCTCCGCTCCCTGGCGTCCACGAAATGGCCTTTCTGCTACTTTTCCTATCAGTTACAATTATTCTTTGATTCAGTTTTCTCCCAAGCCTTTACTAAGCACACATTATATCCACTGATGGCTCTAGATACAAAATATTTCAAAACACACAAGCAGATTAATTTCGATTATGAAGTGTTTACTGTAATGAGGAGCTACTGTGGTCCCTGTGATGAGGATTCTCATAGGTAGACCTACGTGTACATTGTCACTGGACCAGAGAAGAGGAATGGTAACAGGGGCTTCCTTAGCTCAGGATAGCCCAGCTACTCAATTACTTATTGTCATTCTCATTTTGGATGTGAGCAAGCTGAGTCAGAGAGCACATATATAACTTGTCCAAATGACAGAAGAGGTAGAAAAATAGATTTAAGCACATTTGACTCTGGAGTCCATACTTTTAATGTGTTTCTATTTTGTTGCTTAATGATTTCTCAAGTAGCCAAGTAAAGAAATGTTCACATGACATAATTTTTATATTTTATACTGAGCTTGGTGTTCAGTATAGTTCTCGTCTAATCTTCATAGTTGATGAGGTAGGCTGTGGTGCTATTCCCGTTTCATAGGAGGGCAAACTAAGGCTTCATGAATTAATTTATATGCTGTCAGTAGCAGAGCTCTAGATCTGAATCCCAGATTGTCTGTCTGTCTGTCTACCTAGCCATCCATCTATATTTGTATGTATATGTGTCTGCATAGGATTATGGTTGCCATTTGCATGTAGTACCCAGAGAAGCTAGGAAAGGCATTGAATTATGTGGAACTGGAGTACAGACAGTTGTGGTGTTGGGACCTGTCCCTGGGTCCTCAGCACTAGTAGAAAGTGCTCTTAACCTATGAGGCATCTATCTAGCCATGACCCCAGCTTCCCAGAAAGTTTCAAAAATCATTTTGTTGTAGTACTTAGAACCAAACAACAGCCTATCACTGAGTAGTTTTTCATTAGGGAGAGAATTCTGCACAGACTAGTCTACTACATCATAATCAATGACTAGGACTTTCTCTCATTTTCTAAGAGGGATCTTGCTATCTCCTTAGTGAGTCTGGGTGATTCTGTTTCTTTTAGAATATTTCTGGTTTGCACCACTCCTGGGTTGTCTGCATCGAAGTTCTGGAAATTTGGTGTAGCTCCGAGACACAATGGCGGGTGGGATGTTTGGATCTGGACCCATGAGTACTCATATACAGCCTTTTGTAAACTCCAGCTATCTAGAGGACACTAGCATCCCACTGAAGCTGTTTCCCTCACTTTTCTCCTACTGTGTCCTCAGAAATACAGAAGCTTCTTGAAGGACTGACTATCCAATGCAGCCTCCGGAGTTATGAGTCACCACTATGGAGGAAGGAAAGCCGGGAGCTGCTGCATTTCCTTGGGAAATTCAATTCTGATGGGTGAATGTTGCTCTTTTATAGTCTTGGGGCTTGGAATGAAATGTAGACGAACAGGGCAGACAACAGAGGCAGTTTGCTCCTTAGTAATGATGCCTGCAACTAGGTGAATCTAGACCCAGAGGAGGAAGCAGTGTAATCCCCAGGTCCAGCTGGACTTCCTGTGTGGCTCCAGGGCTGCAGAGTTCAGACAGAACTTATCCACCCTTCAGTAGAGGGGCAGAGATATGCAAAGCACTTACTCTGGAAACAATGGCATATTGTAGAGGAGGCTGTGAACACTGGGAACCTGGGGACACTGGTTCCTTGTTAATGAGGAGGGTGTCTCTCTTCTATGGAAGAGGCTAAGAGGGAAGAGAGCCTCATGGAGCTTTGGCCTTCTCACCCTCAATATATCTTCACAGCATCACAGTAGGTGGCTACCAGCAGGGCAAAGATGGGTTAGTCATTACAGCCTTCTTCAGCTGATAGACCTGTTCCCACTTAGGTGGCCAGACAGGAGTAGATAATGGAGGGAGCTGTGGGGATGCCCCGGCCCTAGCAAACTGCAGTTTCTGGGGTACAGCATAAGATCTCTGGGGTACATCTTGAGCACTAAGAACAGTAGTAATGTTAGGGTATGGTGGTACACACTTGTGCAATCTCAGCACTTGGGAAGCTAAAACAAGAAGGATGCCACAAGTGTCAAGCCAAGCTAGGCCACTTCATAAGCTCCAAGCCAGCTTCAGTTACCCTATATTTAAAAGAAAAGAAAAAAGAATAAGCAAACAATGAAACACTGTGGTGACTCTGGACAACAGGAAGCCGTGTCCCCCGGTGGGATGTGCTAGGTACCAGGTATTAGGTACTGCAGTGCAGCCTTGTGGAGGAACTTATGAAGAAAAGTGTTCAGCACTCAAGGCCAGAACTGGGGATCAGGACTTATGATGTCATCAATGAGGACCATAGGGCACAGTGCCCACATGTTCTGTTTGTGAGGAAAGTTCTGGATCAGGATCAGGAGTGGACCCTTGTCACTGGAGCTGATAAGGGACTGGAAGACTGTTTTGCTGATGGCCCACTGCAGCTCATGCTTTCCTGGCACTTTTTTTTTTTTTTTTTTTTTGACACATGTACAGAGACCTCAGACTCTTTTGTGTATAGGGGGTGGGATTGAAGACGGATTAAAGATTATGAAGCAGTCCTGGTAAACAGGATGGTCTGTCTCTGCCAAAGAACCTCTACTGACCTCCATTAACCTGGCCAGCTTGTGGGTGTCCTCCATTTATAATAAACTTCAATAAAAGATGCCAGGGTCAATATTACAGATACAATCTCTGTTTATTAAGTAAATTTGCACACACAAACAAATCAATTCAATCTAACAAATATTTGCCAGGCAGCTAACAAGCTCCTTCGTGGGAATTTACATATGGTTCAGGGGCTTAGTTTTTTAAAGGTTTGATTGACACACAAAACTCTGTACATTTTTGGGTTACTGTGTGATATTTCAATAAACCTCTTAATTCTTTTTATTGTAAGAAATTTGTTTTATGTTAACTCAGAACATATATACACACATGTAAACTTGCAATTGAACTTTCATGAAACAATACTCACTAGGTAAAGCACATTCTGCTATTTTCTTCTTTCTTAAGAGACACACTTACACTATTCTATCTAGGCTGGCTTTGAGCTTCTAGGCTTGTGATCCTCTCAGCCCTTGAGTAGTTGGGGCTACAAGAGCATTGCATTATGTCCGCCACACTAACTTCTATTCAGTTTTGTTTTTTTTTTTTTTTTTTTTTTTTTTTTTTTTTTTTTTGTTCATCAAGGAAACAACCAACACTGGCAAGGGGGGATAAAGGAATTTATATGACACTTGATAGAAATGCAAGTTACTGCAATACTATGAGACTCATTATAGAGGGTCCACATAACACTACAATAGAACAGCAATATGACCTAGCTACGCCATTGCTGGCATATATCCAAAGGGTTCAGATTAGCGCAGACTTACTTTCACATCCATGTTTATTTAAGAAGGCACTGGAGCAACAGCTAAGTTAGAAATCAGCCTAGATGTCCATCAACAGGTAAATGAATAAAGAAAATATGGCATATGTACATAATGTTTTTTATGTGTCTATGTCTATATGTCACATGTGGGCAGGTGCCCATAGAGGCCAGAGAGGGTATTAGAGCAGATACCCTGAAGCTGGAGTTACAAATGGTCGGGATGCTGATGTGGGTGCTGGGAACCAAACTCAAATCCTCTTCAGGAGTAGCAAATGTTCTTAATTACTGAACCATCTCTCTCACCCCATGATGGAGTTTTATTCAGCCACAGTGAAGAATGAAATCATGTCATTTTCAGGAAACTGGATGAGACTGTAGATTATCATATTAAGCAAGACACATTCAGAAACACTACATTTTATTTCTCAGACATTGTGGAGGCACAGCTTGGAGAAAGCACGGGAGGAGCCAGAACTTAAACACACAGACCTTCAAAGGAAGAAAATGACTGATGCCCGCTCACCTGGAAGGCTGGAGTGATTTTTGCTATTCTATGGAGCCAGCCTTCCTAAGCCCTGCCCCTAAACAGGAGCTTTGTCTCACCTTTATGGAAGGGGTCCCATGCACCTTGTATTCTCCACTAGCAGAATCTTTCCTTATATTTATCCAAGTGTGGCCCTGAAGCAGTATCTTATATCTGATTCATAAGTGAGAGGGAGGAAGGGAGAGAAGGGGGGAGGGAGGGAGGATGAAAGATACGCTGGGCCTGTCATGAGCTTCTGAAGCCTTAAAAGGTTTCACACTTTCTCCAACAAAGGCCACATCTCCTAATCATTTCCAAAACAGTTTCACCAACTGGGAACCAAGCATTCAAATATATGAACCTACGGGTCCATTTTCATTCACACCACCACAGCATCCAAATGCTGGGTACTCAGGTCTATGGTATGAAATGCATTTTCACATCCTCCAGTGTACTTCAAGCCTTCTCTAGATGACGTCTGCTAACTTGTACAAATTAAATGGAGTATAAGCAGTTGTCATACTGTGTCCTTTTGGGAACAATGGTAAGAAAGTCAGCACATGTTCATTGTAAATGCAATTTTTCTCCCAAGATTCTTTCAATCTGTGGGTAATAAATGGATAAAGGGGAACACTGGAAAGTACTAGAAGATCAGTCTGCAGACATACACACAGGCAATGAGACAGATATTCACGTAGGCTCACATATACATATAAATAAAAATAAATAAGTATTTTTTAAAAGTCAAGCTTGGCTGGGCAGTGGTGGTGCTCATTTCAGAGACAAGCAAATCTCTAGGAGTTCAAGACCAGCCTGTTTTACAGAGTGAGCTCCAGGACAGCCAAAGCAACGCAGAGGAAACCCTGCCTCAAAAATACATAAATAAATTCATAAGTTCATAAATTGATAGATAGATGGCAAACTTGAAATTAGCCTTTATCTAAAAATTATAAATTATAAAAGTGGATTAAATTTCAGTGGGCCAGGTTTATTCAAATGAAGAGGAACATGCCCAGAATAAAGAGCTGGAAGTTAATTAGCTCAGGCCACCACAGGAAATCTCTGGTGTCTGCTTCCTGGAACTGCCTGCCGCAGAATGTTTGCTGGTGATCTCTTATGGACAAGGACATGAGGCCGACTGAGTAGGTAGAATTAGAGATCTACATTATACAGAAAAAGTCTATTGTCATAAATATGTTAATATTTTTCCTCCTCTCCAACTCCTGTGCATGAAATTACTACCAAACAAAATGTCCATGTACATAAGCTGTTTTTATTTATTTATTTTTTCTTTTTTGAGACAATTTCTTTGTGTAACCCTAGCTGTCCTAGAACTTGCTCTGTAGAACAGGCTGGTCTTGAACTCACAAAGATCCTCCTGTCTCTGCCTCTGCCTCCCAAGTGCTGGAATTAAAGGCATGCATCACCACTACTACCCAGCAAGCTGTCCTTACCTTTAATTGCCTATTGGGAAAGAAGGAAACACATTTTCTTAAGCCAGCAAAGTGATGTAATTGTTGTTCTGCTTCCGTGAGATTAAATTCAAGCATGAGGAATGCTTGGAAGCAGTGGCTGCTCTGTTAAAGAAAAGGAAAATGCTCAGAGTGTCCTGAAGATGTGAAGGTTCACATAACTCATTTGCTAGAAGCTCTTCATGCTTCAAACACTGAGCACCAGAGACTTGAGATGGGTCCAAGAAACTAAGCAATGGGGGCAGATTCCTGTGGAATAGTTGCTATGCAAACTGGCTGAGGAAAAGGCCTTCACATGGGCATGGAGTACATGGAGTGAGGCAGATCACAGGGAAGCCTTTCAGTGCGAGGTCTGAGTAAGACCTAAAAGGAATAGTTAGCTAATTGGGGGAATCCCAAGGTATTTTACCTGACCTAGGCCGTGACAAATGGACAGGAAGACAGACATTTTTGGAGAAGAAAGAGTTGCTTGTAAGGAAAAAAAAACTGCAGCTTCGAGAAGCAGGTTGGAGTAGACAGTGTGGTCTGACAGATAGCAAGTGTCTAGACTAGAACACTGGTAGGCTGGGCTGTCTTAGGGTTTCTGTTGCTGTGAAGAAACATCATGGCCAAAGCAACTTGGGGAAGAAAGGGTTTATTTGGCTTACACTTCCACATTGCTGACAACCTTGAAGGAAGTCAGGACAGAAACACAGACAGAGCAAAAACCTAGAGGCAGGAGCTGATTCAAAGGCCATGGAGGGGAGCTGCTTACTGGCTTGCTCCTCATGGCTTGCTTAGTCTGAGTTCTCATAATACCCAGGACCACCAGCCCAGGGATGGCACCTATAATGGGCTGGACCTTCCCACATCAATCGCTGATTAAGAAAATGCTCTATAGGCTTGCCCACAGCCCAGTCTTATGGAGGCATTTTATCAACTGAGGTTCCCTCCTATCAGAAGACTTTAGCTTGTGTCAAGTAGACATAAAACTCTTCAGCACATGGGCTGACCAGACAGCCAAGAGTCCAGGCTCAAGTACTGGTAGGTTGGGATGCCAACCTAGAGTGTAATTATTCATGATGAAGTCCCTCAGAAATGGTAGCATAATTTTATACTCCTGAAAGATGACCCCCAAAAGAAACATACTTGGTTGATCTGGGAAAAGATGCTGGAAAAATGGGTATAGACACTTTGGCGGGGATCTTGGAAGGTCCTTCTGTTATGCTGCCTTGTGTCATTGTGACTAAGTATGACTACCCATGAGAACAACTCAAAAGAAGGAATGAGGTATATTTTTCTTAGTTCCAAAGTTATCTCAGTCCATGGTTGACTTCTTTTCCTATGCTAGATCAGAGAACTTCACTGTGGCAGGAGTGTAGGGAGGTTCTTCACTTTATGGCAGCCAGGAAAGGGGTCAGGGGCTGGGACATGATCTTCCTGTCTTGTGTAGTAACTTCCTCCTAACTAAACTACTCCATCCCTGATTTCCATCATTAAGACTCAGGGATCATAGAGACTCAGGAAGTTCTAAAGAGAGGGTCCATAAGATTTAGGAAATATTTTAAAAATTTATTTTACATACCAACTACAGTAGCCCCTCCCTCCTCTCCTGCTGTTCCCCCCACTTCTTCCTACCACCTCATCTACTCCTCAGAAAAGGAAAGGCCACCCATGGGAATCAACAAGCATGGCATACCAAGTTGAGATAGGACCAAGCTCCTCCCTCATGCATCAAGGGTGAGTGAGGCATCCCACCACAAGGAATAGGCTCCAAAGAGGCAGGTCATGTGCCAGGAACAAATCTTGATTACACTGCTTAGGCCCAAAAAACAGATCAAATTATACAAACTGTTACTTACATGCTGGGGGCCTAGTTCAGTCTCATGCAGGCTTCATGGCTATTAGTGTGGAGTCCGTGAGCTTCCCCGAGCTTGGGTCATCTGTCTCTGTGGGTATTCCCATCATGATCTTGCCTCCTCTTGCTTATATAATCGTCTTCTCTCTCTTTTTAACTAGACTGAAAGAGAAAGAGAGAGAGAGAGACAGAGAGAGAGAGAGAGAGAGAGAGAGAGAGAGAGAGAGAGAGAATATTACAAGGTTGAACATGCCTGCTTAGTCTCAATCAAAAAGAAAAGATTTAGGAAGTAAACAAGTCACAAGTTTTAGAAAGTTTCTGAAACATAGCAGATTCCCAAGGTCCCTCCCTCCACGAGGCATTAGGGATATTTGAGGAACAATTTTTCCAACTTTTGGAGCTTTCTACAACTTATTCAGAGAGCTTTGGGGTTCCAGCTTTTGTTGATCACCATCCATGTTGTGATGTTCTTTCAGTTACGAAACTACTTTTAAGTTGTCTATGCTGCTGCACCCCCCCCTCCCCAAGTTGGACTTTGGCAAGCTATATACCTTGGTATATAGCTAGTTTCTATCAGGGGTGAATAGATGTTTGTTCATATCTCCCCAGGAATAGTGTGTAGAAGACCTCCAAAGACCAGTTGCTAGGGAACTGGTTCTTTGCTTCAACCATGTGGGTTCTAGGGATGAAACTCAGGTCACAAGGGGTGGCAGCAGGCTCTTTGCCACCCCACCCCACCCCACGCCATCTGGCTGGATGTTTCTGTGAAGGTGCTTTGGGATGAGTTCAAATTGGTCAGGCTTTGAGTCCCTCAGAGTATCTTTATTAATAATGCAGATGGTCTCACCCAGTCAGCAGAGGGTCTGAACAGAACAAAGGAACAAAGACTGGCTTCCCCTGGGAAAGAAGAAATTCTGCCAGCAAAAGCTTTTGATCTCAGATCACACCTCAGCTCTCAGCTTCCAGCCTGTGGGCTAACCTTATGAGCTTTGGAGTTTGCCAAGTTTCAACTGTGTCGACTAATTTCTTAAAAATTCTCTCTTTTCTCTCTATTTTAAACGGTCTTCCTCTTCTGTTATAGGTAGGATTTTGCATATGTGTGTTCAATCAATTATGGATCAAAATTATTAAGGAAAAATTTGTTCTGTACACAATGTAACAACTGTTTACACAACAGTTACAGTGTGCTAAGCATTATAAGTCATCTCTAGCTATATGGAAGGTTGTGAGTACATTAAATGCAGACAGGAGACTCCGACATTCATGAAGTTTGGTTCTTGCTGGAACCATTCCGCTTTTATAACATGCCTTTCGGTCCTGTGTCTCTGGAGAACCTTAATGAATATTCCTATCACTAAAGAAACTAAGAGTCTGTGTCAAAAGCTTAGGTCCTACTTCTGCTATTTAATGTTTAGAAAATTCTATTCAAGGCACGCAACCACTTTGAATTATCTTATGTAAAATGACCTAAAAAGATATTCCTGTCAGTGAGACTACTGTATTCAGAACCAGGCCCAAGTTGAAACTGGAGCCCTACCTAGAGTTCAGGCTGACTCTCTGGTGCACACCCTGAAGAAACCTAAGAGCAAAATGTCTTCCCACAGTTTCTAGCCTCACAATAGCTTTGGTACAGTATACAAGCCATATAGAGAAAACAGCAGAGTGGACAATGAACAGAGAAGTCCAAATCTTTTAAGGATAGAACCATATAGTTTTTAATCTTATATTTGTCTTTATTTTCCCTGAGCTGTAGTGTTGGGTTGAGAGCCAGGGACCTAGAAGATTCCCAATAAAAGTTTAATGAATGCATCAATATTTGTTTAATGATACAGTCAGGGCAGTCAAGCAAAGACGATAAGCAAATAAATACTCTAAATAATCCATCCGCCAACAGAAATCCTGCAGATAGAAGGAGTATTTGTTGCCCTGGTGAGCAGAGAGAAGAGTTTGCCCTAGAAAGAGGTCAGTGAAACCTCTTCCGTAGTGCATACAAGAATGGAATGTACACCGAACTGTTTATAATTTATAGTCAAGGTCAAAGTCTGGATCCTTGACATTGGAACAAATTTATGCTGCAAAATGCAAAATCTAAGGTAGAAAACTGTTATGTTTTTATCATGAAGAGCTCTCTTTTGACATTCTGGAAAGAAAAATAATTCTAAAGATTTATTTTATGATTTTTAGGTGTGTGTGTGTATGTGTACACCTGAGTACATGTGTCTATGGACGGCAGAAAAGGCACCTCTGGAGCTGAAGTCTCAGGCTACTGTGAGCCTCATGGAACTGTGCTGGGCCCTGAACTCGGGTTCTCTGGAAGAGCAATATGTGCTCTTAACCACGGAGCAAGCCAGCTCTCTGTCCCTGAAAAAGAAGAAATTGCGCAACACAAATATTTCCTTTTAATGTATACACCCACACACACCCACACACATATCAGTCTGTTGTAAGGTTGTTAGATTTGGGTTGCTACATTACTCAATTAAATATAATTTTTGCTCATCACAGAAAGCCTTTCCCCCCCACCCCTCTTTATTTTTGAATATTGTGTATGTGCCCTGAGTAAATATTAATTTGGAGGAGTGAGTGTACTTGTAGCATAGAATTTGTAATAACAAATTCATCTTATCTTTTATTCTAATGGTGGTTTAATCTTCTGGCTCACGTAGCTAGAGAAACCTCCTTCCTCTAGGGACAGGGTCAGGAGGGAGGACAGCTGTCCCCTCCCGCACACTCACTCAGCACGTGAGGAGGAAGTGGACAGTTGGTGACTGGCCTGTCCAGTGGTGGGCAGGTCTGCTCATGCTCTACTTACAATCAGTTCAGACTGAGTTCACGAGATATGAGTGTGCCTCACGATATGCTTCTCCTACAATAAATGTGTGATTGTTAATCACTTCTCAACTTTGTTTCCAGAAGCCTTTGTCAAGGGGCAAATGAAAGGTTCTGTCTCTCCCTTCATTGCTCAGAACTGCGCTGTCTTTTTCCTTTCATAGTGAGTTTATTCTGTTTGGGGATGTACAGAGTAATGAAAAATACCGTTTAGATTTTATTTTTATGCTAAATGATATAAGAGAAAAAAAAGACTTGATTGGTCATTTTTACTTAATAATCTATTATTTTTAAAAATGAAAATAACAACTTTTAACAATAAAAGGCAAATAATACATGAATGGATACAACTGAACAGTTTTCTCCTTTGCCCAGTTACTTTTCTAGGAGGTTCTTGTTAGTGATTTTTTAAAATATCTTTTCAAGAGAAAAAAAGAAGACACTTCAGCTTATTTTTTTTTTAAGAAGATTTATGTTGACTTTGTATATGTCCATGTGCGTAGGTGCTGGGAAGAGGCCAGAGGAGGGCCTGATGTTAACCTCTGGAGCTGATGTTACAGGCAGTCTCGAGCCTTCTCCATCTTGAGATGGAAGAGCAGACAGCGCCCTTTGCAGCTGATCCATCTCTCCAGCCCTGGCTATTTTGCTTTTAAAGATGCAGATGATCTGAATCACAATGTGGACTCTTACGCGCCTGGACAGTCTTCACCTGCTAGACTACCTTCATTGTTTCCTTGGACAGCACACAGAGATCTGACAGTCTTCACCTGCTAGACTACCTTCATTGTTTCCTTGGACAGCACACAGAGATCTGACATGTTCCTTTTATAACGCACCCTAGTATTATGTTGACTAACAGTATCCTAGGGCTGGGGGCCCACTTAGTGGGTAGAGCACTCTTGAGCTCTGCATTCAATCCCAGCAGCAATTAAACCAGATGTGGGGGCAGGGTGCTAAGATTTCAGAGTCCTCCTCAGCTAAAAGTGAACTCAAGGACAGCTTGAGCAATATAAAACAGTTTCTAAGTAAATAAATACGTGATGAAAGTATTCTAATAATTTTTTTTTTAAACCTGTTCCTTGCCGGCAGGCTTTTGCAACCCTTTTTTTTTTTTTTTTTTTTTTTTTTTTTGCTATTATAATCCATAGACTTTATCGAATAGTCTCTTAACACTTTGCCTCCATCAGCAACCGGCGCTGATGCATACAGAGGCAGAAGTAGTTCCCTGCACACTGTGAGCACGCATTCACTACAGAGCTCATAACTTGAAGTGCTTATCACGATTATTTTATGGCACATGGACAGGAGATATTTTCTTGAAGGAGCTCCTTTTCTCAGTTTGCCCAATGCACCATGGCCTTGGGTAGATAACTCCGTAAGAACCTCTGGTCAAAGGGCGCTCACATGGACTTTACGAAGCCGTGGTCCACTTTCCCTGCTAAAAGCTTGTCGGTCGTCTTCGATTCTGACTAGGGTAGCGCTTCATTCCTAAAATCTAAATCTTAAGTTGTTTTAAGTCATAATCAACTGTCACTTCCCATAGTTGAGAGAGAGAGAGAGAGAGAGAGAGAGAGAGAGAGAACGAACAACCCCCAAATCCCCAGCAGAGGCGGAGACTATTGGGGGGCGGAGACTATTGGGGGCGGAGACTATTGGGGGCGGAGACTATTGGGGCGGAGACTATGGGGCGGGGACTATGACATTGATTTGTACATCACTGCTCCTCCTGTCCTTCCGAAAATGATTGAAAATGAATCCCCCGGAGGAGTGTGCACCATCAGTTAACAGAGGATGCTGCTCTTTGGTCCCTAGGCATTTAGGATCCATGCTGTTGGTTTGTGAACACACCTGTGTTGACAATGCCTTGATTTTTTCTGGAGATCTCAAATAACCAATCCTGAGGAAAGAGCTGTAGTGCTGTGATGGAGTGTGGTGGGAGAGGGGCATTATGGGATTAAATATAGGGTGCTCATGAGATATCTGTTATAGGATATATTAGGAGGATGCTGTCCTGTTGGTCCACTGTCTCAAAGGGTGAATGAGCAATGATATTAACACACCTTGTAAAGCTCCCTGGATATGGGAAATTGCTTTCTTGGTCAAATGGTATCTGACATTGCTGTCCCATGATACCCATGTCTGTGCCCCTGTGTAGAACTTTATTGGTTCAACCATTTAAATGTGAAACTGAAAGGAATATGACAGTCTTGGGGGAAAGGTTATTTTAAGGAGGATGAAAGGGCTGGGGGCGTGGTTTGGAGGAGGAGTGCTTGCCTGGCATGTGATAGGCCCTGGATCTAATTCCCAGCACTGATTTAAATAAAGTGTTTTAAAGTCGGATGTGGTGATGCATAGGTATCCCTCGAGCTTGAGAGATAGAGGCAAGATGATCAGAAGGCCATTCTCAGTTGCTACACAATGAGTTTGAGGCTAGCCTTGGTTACATGAGACCCTGTCTCCAAAAGAAAAAAAAAGCCAAAACCAGGCATGCAAAAAAATGCCTCAGTGGTAAAAGTGGTTCATTTGCTGCCAAGCACGGTGACTTTAAATTGATTCCTGGTGGAGGAAAAAACTGACTTCAAGTCTTCTGACTCTACATATGCCCTTATGAATGAATGGGTGAGTAAATAAATGTAATTTTGACATTTGAAAACAAAAAGGGCATGTTAAGCACTATTTAAAATAGACTTAACAGAGAACAAGGAATGACACAGAGCAGGCCATGTAGGGATGCTGTGAGAATGACTCCATCCTTAGCCTGTCAAGGCAGGAGTGAGCACTAAACCCCAAGATCCCAGCCCCATAAACAACTTTGAATCTTCAGGAGGGGCCACTATTACCCTGCCTCTACTGCCTTACCTGTCACACAGGCAGAGAATGACCTCACCCCAAGGCAGGGAGGTCAAAATCACCTAGGAGGAACCCTTTGAGATGCTAAGGGCAGAGGAGAAACTGCCCCCCAGGACACAGCTGCCGACTTCGGTTGGTTTTTTTCTCTTGGCGTTGTTGATCAGTTTTCTGTCGGTCCATGGAAAAACACAGCAGCTTGCGGACAGCTCAAGAAAAACACACCATGGGAATCTTGAGCGTGTGCAGAGCCACGTGCCCTGTATTTTATCTCCAGCAATTAGCAGGGGACAGAGAGTCTACAAAAGGCCCTGTTGTGCGTCTGTCTCTCTAGTCTGCCCAAGGTTGCATCTTCAAGGACGAGATACAGCTTGCGTGGATACAGGTTTCTTTACAGGATAGCAGTGTTCCCAGAGTTAGCTGTGTTCACCATTCATCAGGATGAGCACAGAGGGAAAAGCGGGGCACCCCCGGCTCCTTATTGCATAGCTCAGGTAAGGCCAGTTTCTAGATTCCATCTGTTCCATCCATCAACACGGGCTGTTGATCTGAATGGTTTTAACCAGAAGGATAAATAATGACTATGTAATTTCTTGATTATTTCTGGGAAATAGGAATACTGGAGATGCTGCCTGTGGGAGTGATAAGCTGGAACCCCTCTCCTTCCCTCCCTCCCTCCCTCCCTCCCTCTTTCCTTCTATCCTCTCTACTAGTTCTGGGGATCGAGCTTAGGGCCTCCTGCATGTCAGGTAAGTACACTTGTGCTGCAACCTCAGCTCTCTTTCAACCCTGTCATTTACATTTATTGTATACTGACTTTCTGGGCCTCGTGTTCCTGTGGGATGATGTCCTTTTCATCCACGCTACCTCCTCCTTCTAACACAGAAACAGTCTGTCCCTTTTCAGCAAAGATCATCGCGATGAGGCAGCAGAACCCACATATCAATCGACTCTGGCCACAAGCTCTGAGGACAGTGCACAGAGTGGGGCTTTGTTTATCTGGATGTGCTCAGTGACTGAAGGCTCTAGTACCTAGGCATGCTGAATTCCAGCCAGTATGTGCTTTATAGCAAGACAAGAGAGAGAGAGAGAGAGAGAGAGAGAATAAGCCCATGAGATCACTGTCATTCTGCATCTCTAGACAGCAACGGAGCACTCTTTCAGGCTTCTGAAGTGCTGGGTTCTGTGCCAGCCCACTGTCTGACTCGGTGCACCTATCCAGGGTATTGTGGTGATAGGTGTCACGTCGGTGGATTGCTGGACATGAGTACTTTAGTGGCCTGGCGTGCCCACTGTTCTTGAGGAGAAGGTTTAAATGTCTTGGTACTTATGGCCGAGTGGGGCTTTCTGGGTCAAAGGAGAAGTCAATGGAAGGAGTGGCAGTTATTAGCAATGGCTGTCAAGCAACAGGGGCAGGAAGCCTGAAGGAAGAGCCGTGGGACGAGGACCCTGAGAGAACAGGTTCAGTTTCTAGAACATTCTCCGCAGGAGACCAGGGCCATATGAGACTCCTGTGTTAGTGTGCCATGGCGTACATGAAGCCGAGGATGAGCCCTGTACACATCTCTGTGGCCTGCGTTTTACTCCAGTTGGAAGCAATGACCATCACTTGCTTACTAAAGTACATGCATGAAGGACAGTGGGAGGTGATGGTGGTATGCTGGAGAAGACCCTCCCAAGGGCCGTCACTTGCTGCAGGTGGCTCCCACACCAGTTCAGTGTCATTGAGCTTGGGCCTGCTCCCCCCCCACCCATGGTGCCCCTCTCTGGTCAGTCTGAATGCACGTGGTCTTCCTTTACAGGGGATTTTTCTCAGCCACTGACTTTTGCCTCTCATGGTTCTGTGACAGGGACACCACAGACCCCATCTTCAGTCTGCTCATGGTGGGTTTCCAGGGGGCAGGGTGAGTATCGGCTTCACCGGTTGAACATCCTGGTATTAGAAGTAGGATCAGATAAACAGTTGATGAATGATGGAGAAGCCGAGCCAGTGTTCCGCTGCCAAGTTCCACCCCAGCTCTTTGCCTCTGTTTAGGAGTGAAAGTCTTTTACAAGGCCTGGCATTTCCTGAAGTAAATGAGAGGCAGGAAACTCAACTCCCTTCTTTTGGACACATTTCTGGTTGGACACTGCACACTCAGGCAGGAAGCTCTCCTGTCAATGCTGAATTAAAGAGAAGCCATTTTAACAGCTCATTTGTCTCCCTATTTCACAGGTCTAACTGGAAAATAAACTGTCTATTGATTTGATTTGCTCTTTTCTTCAGTAATGCAGGAGAAATAATTACCTTTTTTGGGCTTATTTTTCTAGTGTTATCAGCCCTGTGTATCTCTGATAAAACAAAAATGTCCATGGAGAATAAAAATGGAGCTATCAAAAAATCAAATTAAATAATTATAGTGTGCTTTTTCTTTTTTTTTTTAGTGACAGCACATTATCTGAATATCAATATGTAACAATCAAATTACTAGAGAGATTTTTCTAATTCCCAGAATCTTATGGTGGTGTGAATCTAAGGGAGAGGAGTCTTGGGTTCTCTTGGACATTGTGTCTTGATAAAGAATCATTACAGCTTGGTTCACACAGTGCTGGGAACACTTTGAGTACTGGTCCCACCCAGGCCCTGTGACCACTGTGTGTAGGTGCCCGGGTGAGACCACTGCTGGCATTCCAGTGACCACTGTTAGTTTCTGCTCTGATATCCCTTGTGGCTTTAAAGCAGACAATGAAGCAAGGCAGATTAGTTTTCCATTTGGCAACAGGGAGCACATAATACTCTATCAGATGTCTTTAAATTTGGATACATGGTAACATTAGAAAGAAGAGATTATTAATAGGGAACCAGTTGGGGCTGGAGGCAGGGTTCCGTAGTAGAAGGCTTGCTTACACAGGCAAAAACACTGTTCCTCTGTGTCTGTGTCCATGAAGGGGTGTACATTTCATTTCTGGTCTGCAATCTGTAGTGACAATGCACTGGATTATTTTGTCCATGGTATAATCCTGTCCAGTTTTGGTAATTTATAGCTCTAAATGTTCAGCATCCAGTTGATGCCTCGCAAAACATATTCTTACTCTTGCAGATTTCACTGAAAAGATGAAAGCTAATTTGGAAGACTTGAACTTGCAAATCCACAGGAGTTCTCATATGTAGACATGCCCTTATTCCTGTGATTGCCTCCTAGGTTCAGGCAAGAGGTGGGAGGCACCACTCTGACTCCAGAGGTACCCTCCTATGCCATCCACACACCCTTTCCTGTGCTATTTCTATCATTGCCGTGTAGAAGCTGCATCTCATAGGTCAACTGTGGTATTCTCAAATTCCAGTCCAAAGAGGATTTTGTTTTATCTTCCTTTTTCTTTTCTCTGGACCATCAACTTCCCTTCGCTTCCTCTGATGTACTACTATGTGGTTTATATTTATCCACCTATCACCTAATTGGATTTTCTAAACTGGTCTGTTGCATAGCAGCATCCTGGTTGGGAGTCCAAACCTTATCATTAGCATGCCTGTAGTGGAATTCCCCCTCGGCCACGAACTGTATGAAAAAGAGTTGTCCTCTTGTTTCTTTGGTTTGCTGTCAAATTTAAATGGAATAACTAATGTAATGCTTATTTTAAAGCTTAGCACGAGAAAGTATCCATGAATGTTACCTGTTAGCATAAAAGACTCTCAAATCTGACAACAGACTGCTTCCCTCTTATCCCTGCCCGCTAAGGTCATTTTGCTCTCCTCATCTCACACAGGGCCAGTCAATAAATATTTGCATCAGTTTTTTGATGCAGAGATTCATGCACGAGGTGGCAGAGTTCAGGGAAGGAGAAACGACTCCGAGGAGGCTCCAGAGGGTGAAGTACCAACGGAAACCTCGTTGTTCACTTTTTAACTAATAAGTGATTTAAGTTGTTAGGGAGTGTTTGAATCGCTTCTTTCCGGACATATGTCGTTTATTGGGCAAGAAACAGCATTAGCAGTTAAAATACTTGTGAGCGGGATAATCAGTTACAACAAAGCTACTTAGCCAAGAGACAGCATCCAGTCCTTCAATTAAATGCTGCTCTAACAGGATTATGCGGGGAGAGGCAGCTAGAGCCCTGAAGCTTTGTCTGGAAACATGGCGCCATCTACTGGCCATTTGGGGGAATGACGCGAGGACAACGCTTATCTGCACTGAGGGTAAAAGTCCCCAGAAATGGCATTCTTCCTGGAGAAAATGTGGGTGGGACTGGACAAGAGAAATTAATAAGGGGCAGGCGCAGCAAGCAACAGTAGGAGATACTTGGGTAATGCGGAGGCTCAAAGGGACAGCACTTTGGGTCGGCGAGCGGCAACCTTGTAGGTGTCATCACTGGAGGGCAGTCCCGTGAGTCCTGTGTCGTGTCTGCCCCTCCCCCTAGCCTCACCACCTCCTGCTCAGGGATCCCATCTCATGCTGGTCTTGCTTTCCTATTCTCTGCTGGCTCCAAATTCCAAGGCGACCTTTCTTCACCTTCTGATTCCTCTTTTTGTATGGAAGGAAACCAGGGCTGGGAAAATCTCGCTGAGTCACCACATTTGTCGGCAAGAACAGTACACCTAGAACAAGTGCCTTCTGAGGGGTCTGGGACCAGCCTCCAGCCCCACATCAGCAGCTCCTCAAGTGACACTCACTCCAGGATTAGGTAAGTCAGCCCTGACTGAGCAGAAGCACAGGTGCCCGGATTCTCACATCCTGGAATGTGCTGTGACCACTGGTGTTGGAGGGATTTGAATCCCAAGAATGTTACTATCTGGAGATGTTTTCTTTAGAAGATGGAGGTGGACCCATAACAGACCTGCAAGCCATTTATTATTTTTTCTATTAATCAACTATACAAATCAGTCACTAGATGGGTTACAAATCGTTGTATTTTTAGCAGGGAGTTTTAGTCCTGAGGGAAAATATGGATGCTTTCCACTAACGTGCATTCTTGGTCAGCTGCCTAGTTTTTGGGTTCAGATGGTGAGTACATACACAGACTGTGAGCCTGCTGAGATGGGGGCGCAACTGTGGTCCCCAGTTTCTGGGTGAGGTTGGGCAGAAGGATGTGGAGTTCAAAGGCAGTCCGGAAGTTAAAACGCTTTTAAAAAACAGAGAAAAAAAAAGTGGGAGTTTCAGAATCTTGAATTACGTTTCTGTTTGAGTTTGATGAGTTATATTATCCTAAACCCCAGGGTTTTGTTTTGTTTTGTTTTCTCTCTAAAAGGAAGCTAATGAAGCCTGCCTGTCAAGAAAATGTGGAAATTAAATGAAATATAATAAGAATCTTAAAATTTTGAGCTAGTGGGGATGGATTTAGCTAAGAAAAGCAGTTGAAGTAGATGCTCACAAAGGTGCTATCTCCTGTCCTTCACCTGGAGACCAGGCCTCCTGCTAACTCAGGACATGGTCTTTTCTTAGCATATTAATCGACTAGCTGCTTTTTGGTTTTTTTCTCATCCAAACCATGCATGTAATGTCATGTCATTTTTAGCTTTGGTTTGTTTTACTCTAAGCAAGAACTTAATCTTGGGGCTGGAGAGATGGCTCAGTGGTTAAGAGCACCGTCTGCTCTTCCAGAGGACCCGGGTTCGATTCCCAGCACCCACATGGCAGCTAACAACTGTCTGTAGTTCCAGTTCCAGGCAAACACCAAGGCAAATAAATAAATAAAGTTTTTTTTAAAAAAAGAACTTAATCTTTCCAAGTTGCCTGCAACATCATTTCAATTCAAAAAGTTACTCCATATAGTCACTGTTCCCTCAAACTTTGTCTGTCTGCATACCTAATTACACAGCAATATTTTGGCCGTTTTCCCATCATGAAGTCATTCAAGAAAAATTACCTTTGCTTGTAGAGAGCAACTTTCTCTCCTTGTGCACTTGGACATTTTCAGGTGTTTGATCCTTTGCACTCCAATAAATAAGTAAACTAATTTCACGGTTGCAGTAACAGGTACAGCTGTGAACTGCCTCGTGGAAAGCTATGCTCCTACCATGGAGAGGGTGACAAAGTTCACGAGGGGCCCCAAGAATCAGAGCTAACCTTCAGCCTGAGTTCAACAGATAGGCTCAGTATTTCCTGCTCACGTTTTAATGCCTCACAAACAAAAATGCCTCATCCACTGTGAGTAGCTTTCTACATTATCACGAGTTCAGAGTTCAAACAGTAGTTTGCAGTAAAGCAGTTTCCCCCCATCATTTTACAAGTGAGGGAAAAAAAGCCAGACAATACAACTGTTTGTAATTTGGGTCTTCATAAAATGCCTTGTGGCTTCACTACACGGAAGGGTGTACATTATAAAGCTAACATTTGAGTCTCGGGGATTTATGTTTGTAAAGGTATTAGAATACTGCTTGAAACGTCTCTAGTACCCCTGATCCATGACTTTTCTGTAGGACCAGCTAGAGCCATGACATGTTGATGGCCTTGGGGGTAGTAAAAACCTTGAGCGTGGTATAGCATACATTGGATGCTTATCCCAAGATGGAGGTTTGCACTAAGCAGTGTGTAAAGGGATAAAAGAGGCGTCAGTCAGATTCCTGTCTTTAGCTTGAGGTATCCAAGCTTCCTCTTCCTCTGTCCCCTAGCCTAGGTCTCAGTAAGCTCAACTGTAAAGCCTACCTCTAATAGGAAATGGCTGTGAAGAGCCTATGGGAGAGCCAAGTAACCAGGACTCTGTGTCCTGCATTCATCGGTAATTCGTTTCCCGTATTCTTTTCAGACAGCTTGTGTTGTTAGAGGTGATTGGTTGGTTGACTTTCTTTGGGTGGGGTGTTAAGGTCACAGCTATTGGAAGGAAGCTGCTGGTACCAAGTATGTTGATTTTCTTTGGGTGGGGTGTTAAGGTCACAGCTATTGGAAGGAAGCTGCTGGTACCAAGTATGTTGCTGGTCCTAGGGCTCTGGGTTTGCTTTACTTATTTATTTTTGAGACAAGATATTGTTTGTTCTACAGCCTAGACCATTCTTGAACTCGTGGCATTTCTGATCTTGCTGACGGAAAGCTTTGAGGGTAAGTGTACGTCACCAGCTCTTGCTTGATTCTTCTTTTAGTTTGTTTTCTATTTCATTTTGTTTTGAGACAGAGTCTCACCATGTAGCCTAGGATAGCTCTGGAGCTCACTAGGTAGTCCAGGCTGGCCTTGAACTTACTGTCCTTCTGCTTCTGGCTCCTCAATGCTAGGATTACAGATGTTGCTTTGCTTTTTAAGGAAAATTTAATAATGAAATTCTGCTGGGCACAGTAGCTCATATCATTAACCCCAGCACCAAGGAGACTGAGTTTGACACTGGTTTATGCTGCTTAGCTATTCGAAGGCCAGCCTGAGCTATGTCATGAGACTTGCTTTTAAGAAGCAGAGGGTTGGGGCTATAGGCCAGTGATAGAATACTTCTCCAGCATATGCAGACCTCTGCACTTGATTTCTATACTGAGAGGGAGAAAAACATCTTAGAATCCAAGTTTCTCTGCATGCTAAGGTCATACTTTTTCACTGGGCTACACCCTCAAGCCCCAGACTGATTTTAATTCTGTTGCTAATAAAAAACACCAGAAACAGGGTAATAGAGTTATTTGGACTCTCAGTTCTGGTCCAAAGTGAAAGGCCCCATCAGTGGATCGTTTCCTTGCTGACAGAATCCTAAAGTGTTGTGGAAACATCTTCTGGTGAGAGATCAGCCCAGCTGAGTGAAATACTACAACAGACTCATTTTTGTGATAGCATTAACCCATTGGTCCTTTAATCATACAAATGGAATGGCCCAAATGGATGGATTTACTAGTGAGGGGAGACCTGAGCTGGTTCATAGTGAGCATTAAATTTCAGTGTGGGTCTGGAAGGGCTAAACCATATTCAAACCATAGAACTTCACTGTTTCACAAACACATGCTTCAATTCTTTACTTTTTGCAAATACCAGCTGTCTCCTCTCTTAAAACCTTGCTGAAGAAGCCCTTCCGTGACTTCTGAGGTCAATCCTGAGGTATGGTCTCAGTTCCATAGAACATACCAAACTTGGGATTAATTGCTGGCTCAGAGATTGTTTCACACACACCAGTGTTAGTTTAGCAATACCAAATGTCTTCTTGTACAGAAAGTGTGACACTTAGGTCCTTGGCTTCCTGAGATTCTGGTCCAGCAATTCTGGGGTATAAGTCCTGGGAATGCTGATGTACAAGCCTCCCCTATCAGCATGGAAAACACTTTCAAACTTATATCCAAGATCAAGATGACCTCTGGAAGGCAGCCTGCCAGCTGACAGGAGATCATAGCTTTGGTTTCATGAGGGGAAGAGGGGATACTGGAGAGGGTTTACTAGACAAGTGATAAGCTGGAGAAGGAACCTAAGAGCGCCTTTCTGACCACGGGTGCTGTATCGCCGCTCAACTCTCCTTCACTTTGCCTTGCTTGGGAACATTCCATGACTTTGAATTCCAGTCCTGCCTATTAGAGTTGGGCTTGCTGGGAGAAGCCGCCTTTGCTGGCTAGCATCTTTGAGGCTCAGTTGCTCTTGCAAAAAGAAGTGGATCATAAAAAACAAGGAATAGCTTGTTTTTTTTTTTTGCTCAGTGGAGAGTAGCTCCAGCCATGCTTTATCGTGCTGTGGAACACGGACTGTTTTACAATAAGGTTCCCGGCCTCCTCATTGAGCAGGTCCCAGCCTATCAGATTAGTGCTTTTTAAAGTACCAGTAACCTGTCATCAGATGTCTACCAGAGTATCCCACCCAAGGAGAACCAGGTTCTAGTCAAATGTAAAGTTGCTTGGAAAAAAACTCCAGAAGCAACCACACATTCTGTTGCTGTTTTCTGTTTTGCCTCAACCACACATTCTGTTGCTGTATGAGCTTGTAAGTCCTTTATTCTGGAGGGGACATCCTTTCAATGCTGCGATTTCTTTCTTGTGTTATAGTGGTCCTAAAGTGTGGCCCTTCGGTCAGTGGTATCTCAGTACCCACCTGGAAGTTTGCTAGAAATACAGATTAGTAGGCCACCTACCTGTTTTAGTGTGCAAAATCAGAAGCTCTAAGGACTAGGTTTGGAATGTTTGTGTTTTAATATGCTCCTCCAGGCAGTTATGATGCACCATCAAGTGTTAGAACCACTGGACAATGCCCAATTCTGTGGGGTGCCTTCAATTCAACAAAGGGACTTAGGTAGCTGATGCAAAGAGAAAATGACGAGTGTGTGTGTGTGTGTGTGTGTGTGTGATTTTCTTGTGCATGTGTGTATGAATATACACTTGCCACTGTATTTTTTGAGCCAGGAATTTTCACCGAGCCTGGAACTCACCAATTTGGCTAGATTGGCTGTCTTAGCAAGCCCCAGGGACACTCCCCTCTCTGCCTTCCCAACATTGGTATTACAAAGGTATTCTGCCATTGGCTTTTCTGTGGGTGCTGGATTCAAACTTGGCTCCTCATCTTGTACAGCCGTCTCCTCATCTCCATCTTTCTGATGTTTGATTTTAGCTCCCATCATGGGGATGCAGGGAGATCTGTTGACCAGTGATAAAAGGAGAAATGTGGCCCAGAGGCTAGGGAGTAAAGAGGTGATCTTATTCTTTTAAAAAATACATTTTGAGAACCTCACGAATGAGCAGTGCATCTTTTTACTCCCATCCCTTTCTCCTCCTCTTGTGTTGTGGTCCCCATCGTTACTCCATGCTCTCTTCCTTCATTATTATTGTTACATGTATGTACACACATATATATAATCTACTGAGTCCATTTAGCATTACTCATGTATATGTGTCCAGGGCTGACACATGTATTTGTGTATTGGACATGTACTAGACAACCTATTCAGTAGTGAGTCCCTAGAGAAAACAGCTTCTCCCTTGTCAGCAGCCATTGGACACTGAAAGTGATTACTTACATTATTCTGTTATTAAATAAAACTCAGGAGTCAGATATTGAAGTAAAAGCCTGATAGATCAAAAGAAGAATGAGGGAACCATCAGCTGACCCTGCCTCTCTATGCTTCCCCAGATCGAATAAGACTTCCTGTCTTTCTAGGTCCCTCCCAACTACTTTTTGTGGCCCCATACTCATATCTTGGTTCTCCAAAATCTCTTTGGCTAATTCCAGTCAGCCAATCATTGGCTTTGATCTCTGATTCAAGGTTAACTTTATTAGTAGTCTCAGAGTGTCAGTGCAAACAAATATTCTGCAACAGGGCTCTGTGGTATTTTGAATGTAATTGGCAATCATAATCTCATAGGGAGAGGCACTATTAGGAGGTGTGGCTTTGTTGGAGTGGATAAGGCCTTGTTGGAGGAAGTGTGTTACTATAGAGGCGGGCTTTGAGGTTTCCTATGCTCAGGATACTGCCTAGTGTCTCAGTCTACTTCCGGTTGCCTGCAGGATGTAAGAATCTCAGCTACTCTTCCCTCAGCATGTCTGCCTGCCATGATAATAATGGACTAAATCTCTGAAACTGTAAGCAAGCTCCAATTAATGTTTCATCTATAAGAGTTATGGTGGTCAAGGTGTCTCTTCACAGCAATAGAAGCCCCAAGTAAGATGGCACCTACCTGTTACCATATAATGTGTTTTTATAACTTCCTATTGCCTTCTGACCAAGAAAGCATGCTTGAAAATGACAGGGAAAATTAATCCCCACCTACCTCTGTGTTCAATCAAATCAGCTAGCCCAAATGTGCTGCTGCTTAACAGGACTGGGATCTGCTGGGTGGGGATGTGTTCCAGTTTGCACTGGGCCCCTTGACTTCAGGAAATTCCTTAGCCCCAGAAAAACCAAGGCAGGTCACTAGCTCAGTAATTGACTATTAGATTGTGTGGCCAAATTAAAAAAGTAAAATAGTTGATGCCGAGGCCACCTCCAGAGATAATGACAGCCTTGACCTGGGGCAGCCAGGGCACTGGGTTTTAAAAATGCTGCAGGTGATTATGATACATCCACAGTTGAGAACAACCTGAAAACATTGACAACCCTTTCTCCTGTTAAAAATGCAGAATGCTCCAAAGCCAATGGTCAGTAAAGAACTGTCCCTCATACCACACTCAAACAAGTAGGTCAGAAGGCCTGGCTGAAGCTGAGTGTAGTGGTGCATAGCTGTGATTCCAGAACTCAGAAAGCAGAGACAAGAGAATCATTGCAAGTCTGAGTCCAAGCCAGGGTTACACAGGAAACCTTATCTCAAAAAACCAACCAAACCAACTCCCCCAAATCCAATGACCTAAGTTTAAGAATGTACGCTATTGAACACTTGAGTTGTAAGGTAATGTTCATGACCTTGGATTTGGCACTATGTTCAAAAGCTTGCTAATCCCTCAAAGAATTAACACAAAATTACCCTATAATCTAGTAATTCCACTCATACCCTAGAGTGGTGGAATTATATACAGCATATACCCAAATGAGTCCTTGCACACAAATATTCAGAGCAACATTGGTTCCCCTTCAACCTCACCCAGTAGTCCAGTGGAAACAAAGCAATTGCCTATGAAGAAATGAATGGATAAACAGATAGTGGTATCTCCATGTAATGGAGGGTTATTCAACCATAAGAAATGAATGAAGTACTCATATATATTACAGAATGAATGGGCCTTTTAAAAAAAAAGTCAAAACACTTTAATACTGTATAAAACAATGGTAAAGCCACAGAGATGGAGAGCAGAGTCATGGTTGCTAAGGGCTGAGGTGTGAGGGGCTGGAACAGTGCAATGATTGTTTAATGGGTACAGGGTTGGGGGCATTGTTAAAACTAGTGAACCATGTCTTACGTGAATTTCAGTTCACTTTAAAGAACCCAACTGTATACTCTTATCTGTAAAACATGATAAAAAGCAAAGCCAGAGTCCTCTGCAGTGGCCTTTGCACCCTTGTCTTTGGCCACACCCACATTTTTAAAATAATTGTTTTGAACATTGTTGAACCCTATTGCAACCCAGCATGCCACATGTTTCTGTCGCCCTGCTAGCCAGTGCTGCACAGGAAGCCTCCGCCAGCACTTCCGCCCACAGTCTTCTCTCAATAGCTACTACTGTGACCTTTCACTGACACACTGCTGAAGCCCCTCCACCACAGAGTTCACGTATGCTATGGACATGCCATTGCAAGGCTCATGTGTTGAAAATCTGCTCCTAAAGGCAGCAATGCTCAAAGGTGGGGCTTTGGGGAAGTGATCCCATCAGGAGGGCTCTGACCATCAACGAATTAACAGTTCAATGCATTCATCAACTGATGGGTAATGGAAACTCAGGAGGTCAGGCCTCATTGAAGGGATCACCAGAGCTATGCCCATGGATACTATGTCTTATCCCCAGCCTCTCCTCCTCTTTCTCTTTGCTTCCTGGCTACTGTGAAGGAAACAACCTTCTCTACCATGTACTCCCCCTGCCATGATATCCTATCCTGCTTTGCTCCCAGCCCAAAGCAGTGGAACCAGCAGCCTCCCAGGATGGAAAGTGCTGAAACTGTGAGTTCAAAGCACCATTCAGTCTTTAACATGATCTTCTCAAGGATTCTGTTGGAGTTATGGGAAGCTGGCTGGCCTAGTGTCTATTGGATGGAAAGCAGAATCTGGAGATCTTGCCCAGACCCACAGAGTTAGAACCTCTCCTTGACCATCATACAAGTCTGATGCCGTTTGCTTTCTGGTAGCTGCCCACACACAAAGGGTTTGTCAGAAGGAAGTTGCTTCATCTCTTGCTCCACTGGCCTTCCCTGCGCTCACCAACTTGTTATGCCCTGTTGTTGATGCTGATTCCTTCACTGATAGCAGAAGAAACATTTTCAAGCTTTCATCATTAAACAGACACCAGCAGCCCCCGGGGAACCATTCTTCCAGGCTTCTGGTGCCAGACTGGGACTAGTGAGACACAGGCCTTGCGGACTGAGGAACTGGCGGTTGTTGATCCTGCTCCCTCTTTCCCAAGGAGAGCCAGCTATTATGGGATGACTCCAAATGTTGAGGTACCCAGCCTCAAGGACAGAGTATTAGTGGGTTCTCAGTTTCTTGGGTGTCATTTAGCTGTTACTTATTTTAAAGCTGGCTTAATAATGTCACGCACACACACATACATACACACCCTCTGTGTTCTGTTCTCCCTAGAGGACCCTGACTAAAACAAATTGTGATGCTGGAAATGGGGTTAGAGAAACAGAATTATAAGACTGAGCTCTTCTAGCGGGCTTAGTGGTAGTCAGTGGATTTTCTGCTGGGCTTAGAGAATCAGTGAAACTGACTCTCCAGCTGGAAGGAACCTCCGGTTACTAAGAGTCCTCAGATAGTATGGGGAACACTGAAAGTCCATGGTGTGCATGGCTTAAAGAACTTACCAACAAGGTTTGATAATCCGGATTCACTTCTTGTGAGGTGTCTGGAATTTGATGATTCTGTATGAAACCTTTGAACATTTCTGGAAAAATAACAAAGTTATTTTAGCATCTTTGGACAAGTTTATAAAAGGAAAAAAACTGAGCTGAGTCATAAAATTGACCTGCTCCAGATGCATATAGAGGTTTCTAAAGGTTTCTAAGTGTGCTCTGGAGGAGAAGCCTCTCTCCTGCAGCCATAAAGCTCAAGTCACAGAAAACTAAACTGAGTGTTCATTGCACAGTTAGCTGAGAACCTGCTAGTTACTTGGTCCTTGAGGCTGTATGTGTCAGCAGTCAGAGGAGTCCCACAATGGCAATCACTCAGTCTACCGGACAGGGTGACTCTGAAGTCTCCATCTGGTGTCGCTGGTCCCTAGTCCATGACGGAAGCCTGGGGATGCTGGCATGGTTGTCAGCAGCAGCAGTAACTACAAATCAAATCATCCCTGAACTGGAAGACCCAGATAACAAGGAGCAAGATATCTGGGAAAAGGCTGAAAGATCAGAGAGAGGAAACACCACAGTCAAATCTCACCCAGATGTCTTCCAGCTTCCTCTGCTTCGCTCCTGGACACTTCTAATTGCTCTTCCTCTCTGACACCCTCTTTTAATTCGGATTGCTACCAAAAAGTGTCACCTATAGTCAGAGCAGGTCTTCTCACACTGATCATGACAATCAGGAACATTTTTTAGGTGAGGCTCATGATTCAGGTGGTTCTAATTTGTGGCAAGTTGACATCAAAACCAACCACAATACCTGGCATGCATGAAACCCTCTGTTCCATCCCCATCACCAGATGAGCCAGGTATGGCAGCCCACACCTATAATGCTAGTGCTCAGGAGGTGAAGGCAGGGAAATCAGAAGTTCAAGGTCATCTTCATCTCCAAAGAGGGTCTAAGGTCCATAAGACTGTCTCCTCCAACAACCCCTGCAAAAGTATTTTGCAGGACCTTTAAGAAACAGAAAATTTTAATTTACTTTAACTCTTCAGGCTTCTGTGGGTGGAGGCCAAGAATCTGAATTTTATTTCTTGAATAGTCATGATACAAGGAGCCTATAGGATGGAGGAGAAATGACCCCCACAAACCTTAAGCTGTTGCTCCTCTCAGTCTGTCTTCAGAGCTTCTGACCTTGCCCTTTGAACCCTAGCTCATCACCAAGGAAGACTCCCACTGGCTTGTGTTCTTCCCCAACAGAGCACACTCCACACAGCAAGGCTGACTGACACTTTACAAGACTGTACTCATATGGTGATTTTGTTCATTTTCCTTTCCTTTTAGTCTCATGGAACAACTACAAAGAGTCCCGAGCCAGCCTCCTCCCATCCCCGCTTCCCAGCCCAAGAAGAAAAGGACATCAGTGCCCTCTTTCTTTTCCAAGGTCAGACACAAATGTCCCTCCCCAGTCATTGCTATGTAAGATGTGTGGTGATATGTTTCATATTTAATAAAACCTGGAATATCAAGAGATGAATCCACAGTCAAAAACTAGGCAGAGGTTGCTCCAGGAGTTCTGGATCTCTGTGAGCACAAGCCCAAACAGCTGGGTTTCAACGGCACACACCTTTAATCCCAGCACAGAGAAAGTGGGAGTGGTCACTTATGCCTTTAATCCCATAACTCCAGAGACAGAGATGATCTGTGTTTCTGTGAATTCAAGGCTGACTACCAAATAGAATAGCTCATGCCTTTAATCCTAACCTGCATGGAATACAGCTGGACAAGAAGAATATTTAAGGCAGGTGTAGGAAAACAGCAGCAATTAGAAGTGACCAGGAGCGAGACTGAGGAAGCTGGAAGACAGCTGGGTGAGATTTGACTGTGGTGTTTCCTCTCTCTGATCTTTCAGCCTTTTCCCAGATATCTGGCTCTAAGGCTATTTCATTGCAATCAGAATTCATGCTACAAAGATGTGAACCTCCTCTGTGGTTAGAACTGCTTTGCCCAGGTTCCTTCTGGAAGCTTTTTAGTGACAGTTCTTTCAAGAGGGATAGAGAGGATGCTTATGAGAAATGAGACGAGAAGAATTCAGCTTCCTGCTAACTCAGAAATTTAAAAGATGAACTGCAATAAGTATTCAGGAATAGCAACAATGCTGGAAAGTTACAATGTCTCTTATTCTGGACCCTTCATCCATTCCTGCTTCCTAAGGATGGGGGCTAATGTTTATCTTTGATTCTCATTCTCTCTCTCTCTCTCTCTCTCTCTCTCTCTCTCTCTCCTGTCATGATGCACACATGTGGAGGTCGAAGGGTAATTTTACCTTGGATATCTGTCTTCACTTTCCAGCTATTTTGAGACAAGGGCTCTCTCCTGTTTACTGTATGGCAGCCATCTCATGCACCTCTGGGGAGTCTCCACTTCCCATCTTGCCTAGGGAAACTGGGATTATTGACAAGTGCTATAGTGCCTGGCTTTACATAAGGTTCAATGTCAGGTCTTGATGTTTGCACAGCAAGTGTTTTGCCCATCATCTCCCTGGCCCCCTCGTTGGGATCCTTCGTCATCTGGAGTCTGACTCTAATGTCTTCTTGTCATTGGAGCTCATCTGCTCACTAGGGAGGCAGTTCATCTGATCAAGAGAAAGGTGTCCTGTGTCTTGACCTGTCTCCTATCTTACCTATATCTTATCTTGTTGTTACTTAGTATTTAGTTTTAGGAAGTGTAGGATTTTGCATAAAAGTGCAGTGTTTTCCCATTGTGTTATTTTTGCTTTTTCTTCTTCTAAGTTGCTCAGATACATGAATTCAGAAGTTGGGGCAACCTTCAACTGTCCTGAAATGTTCATAGATGTGTAACTGATATTTATTGTGACGTTTCCAATCGAGTCACATGCTAGTGAGAGGTTGAGACGGTGACCACTGAGAAGGGTCCCTCGGGATTCATCGTACTGCTAGATGGAGATCCAGGGACGTCATCTGACTACAGAAGTATTAAGACAGACTTGGAGAGAGGAAGTGGATGAACCAGATGCCATACAAACATGTCATTTCTTTTAGTTAGCTAAAAGTACAGTAGAAGGAGGAGAAAGAGGATCAGGGGAACTTCTCAGAGAAACAACAGCATAGCATACACTGTGTCCTCCTAGCATCTCTCTCCAGAACCCCCAACCCACCTCAGCGCCAGTCCTATATCATCGTCTCCATCAGCATCTTTATTATGAAAAGAAACATATTTGTCGATAACAGTAAATCATCTTTAAAGGTTGGAGTGTAGCTTAGTGGTGAGCTGACACTTAGTCCATGCTAAGCCCTGATTTAATCTCCAGTGTGAGATACACACACACACACACACACACACACACACACACACACACACACACACACGCGAACAGAGACCCACACAGGCATATTTAGTTGTTTTTAGTTTAGAAGGAAAGAGAAATTTGAACAGACAAATAGCATTTTCTTTAGAGAGAGACGTTGGAGTTGAGTTCAGAGTATGACATGCCAGATGTCAACATCAAGTGTCTTCTTCATTGCATTTCACTCCCACTGGACCAGAGCTCACTGATTTGGCTAGTCTGCCTGGCCAGTGAACGTTAGAGTTCTTACTTTGTCTTTCCAGTCCTGAGATTCTAGGCATACACTGCTGCACCCAGCATCTTATGTGAGTGCTCAGATCTTCATGTTTGTCCAGCAAGCACTTTACCAACTGGACCATCTCCCCAGTCTCTGAATTAATACACTTCTGACCCACCATCCAGGTCTCTTGGAAACTGAGGTTGCTGAAGCGGGAGCCTTTGAAGAATGTGTTTTCCATCTTGGCAGAAAAAGCCCGAGATCCTAATGCTAAAAAGCGCCATCTGGCAATGAGAGGCCTGGGCATCGTGGCCCGTGAAGCCCCTGATAAGGTAGGGGGAGGTGGAGCTGAGACAGCCTTCCCAAGACTCTAAGTGGAGTCCTCACAACTGGAGCAGGTGCCCATGGACAGCTAACACTGTAACAAGTCACAGAGACCTAGCAGCAAACGGTGGTATCTATGTTCAGGGGCCTGGGCATAGAGCTAGATCACTACCATCTCAGGATCTCAAAAGGCTACAAACCACTGTTGACTAGACCATGTCTTACTGAGGCTCAGGGCACTTTTCCAAGAATAGCTTTTCTCAGAACTGGCTCTTCTAAGGATATGACTGAGATTTCTCTTTCCTTGCTGGCTGTCTGCTGGGGGGTGGTCACCCTTGGTACCGAGGATCCACACTCTAAGAACGTAAGAATCTGTTTCTTCAAGGTGTCTTCCACTCCTGTGTGCTCTACTGGAGTCTTATATAATGTAGCTTAGCAACCAGGAGAGACATCTGGCTACTGTTGTCACAGTAGAAGCAAGCCACTAGGTCTTTTTGCACGGGAGAAGAACAGATTGTGTAAGGGTATGACTCAACTCAAGGTCATTGGGGCCCAGCATGCCCCAGCTCTTCCAGCCTTGGGAAATGAGCTATGGCAAGACTGACACAGGTTCATATCATCCTCCTTGAGAGCTTAAATGATTTCTCATCACTTTTGTTTGTTTAGTGAGGGTCATTTTCAGACCCCCATCTTTAGCCCCTGTCCACATTGACGCCATTTTATGTCATCTCCATTATAAAGATACCCAGCTCTCTGAAGGGCCCTGAAACACTCTTGTCCACCCTCTGATCTTGAAGTGCCACCTGAGGCCTCATTTCTGTCAGTCCTTTCAGTTCTTCTAAGACCTAGGAGGACTCTTGGGTTACTAGAAACATTTGTAGTTGGATAAGAGCTTGTGGCAGATTCAGAAGAGTGTATGTGTGTGTGTGATATATATTATAAATGTTATACATGTGGATGACATAAACAGAAAGAACCCCTTGTGAGGATGAAGGAAGCAGCAAAAGGAATGGGAGAAACAAGGTTGGGAAGGGTATTGGGGATGAACATGAGCAAATTATGATGATATACATATTAAAAAGCCATAACAAAACCCAGCATTTTATTTTTACATTATCTAAAAATATTGAAGAAGAGAAATAAAGCCAGGACCTCTTAGTCCTAACTTGTGGCTACTAGAAGATTAGGGATGAAGTTGCTTTTTAACTTGAATAGTGTGTGTGTGTATGTATATATGTGTATTATGGGGGTGTATGTGTGTGTATATGTATGTGTGTGTGCAAATATGTATGTGTGTGATGCTAATGCGTTTCCAACCTTAATAGCAGGTGAGAGCATACAGGAAAGTTTTCTTTGACCTCCTGGTGCATGGACTGTATGATCCTGTGAGTTCTGAAGTTATTCATGAGAGTCTGAAGACTCTGACCATCATGCTGGGCAAGATCCAGGGCCAAAGCCTGGGCTCCTTCTTCATAGACATCACCCTTCAGACCAGGACTTTATTGGATGATGTAAGTGAGAAGAGTAAGCATAAAATCTTGGACTGTAATATTGTCCTGGGTTAGAAATGAGAATCTCAAGCTGTGTAATGGTGGTGCATGCCTTTAACCCCAGCAGAGGCAGCAGCAAGCCAATCTCTCTGAGTCTGAGATTTTCCAGGTCTACATAGTGAGTTCCATGACAGCTAGGACTATATAAAGAGACCATGTCTCAAAAACCAAAAAGAAAAAAGAAAAGAGAATTCTGGGTAGTGTGTTTCTCAGGAACAAAGTCTGCATCACTTACTAATTTGTGAATTAATTTTATGGAGCGAAGTTATGGGTGAGAGTTTTGGAAAACATAAAGGATATATAGTATCCTACCACTTCCTTTTGAGAAATTTTCATTTTAATAGGGAAGTAAATATGTGCACTAGTGATGAAGACAGCAATGATGATGATAATGATAATGTCAGCTGGTGCTCAGTTCTCCCTTCTAATGTAACAAGTTAGCATTTAGTGAGCCCTTCCCATGTGTCATTCACAGTCCCCTGCAGTTGTCATGGATACTTATGCAGTCCTTACAATAACCCCCTTCAGTGAGTGAAACAATAATCTTTATTATAAAATGAGGAAACTGAGGCACAGAAAGATTAGGACCTGCCCACAGTTCACAAAGCCAGTATGCATTCCGAAAGCAGTCCTCTGATGGCAGGGTCCCCCCATCCCCATCCTGTTAGCCTCAAGATAAAATGCACCAACCAAGAAGTACTCGGGTACCACATGTCAAATAGAGGACTCTTCCATAACTGACATGCAAGCTAGCACTCAGCCTGCTACTGTCTCTATCGAAGACAGTGCCTGTCAGTCATACCTCAGACCTTTACTTATAAGCCCAGAGCAACTGCTCTTCCCACCCTAATTCCCTAGGGAGCCACACAGCGGTTAACTTGAGAAAAAGAGAGACATTGAGCTTACAGAGCTCAGAACTCACATCAGAGCTGCTGGAATGATTTTTGGTGCTCATTCTTCCTCCCCAGGGACAGATGTTAATATTTCAGTGGAGATGGCCCATGCTAGCTTAGAGCCCAATAATAGTTCAGGCTGGCCTTGGCCTTGTGATAATCCTTCTGTCTCAGGGTCCTGAGTGTTGAGATTATAGGCATGAGCCACTACCCTTGCCTAGTGTTTGCTCTTGAATGCAAACCTGTCTTGTCTGAGGAGAGGGTAGGAAGATGTTTACATTACCACCCTAGGATGTCAGCACAAATCTTGAGGACATATCCTTAAATCCTTCTGGTACCATCTGAACTTCAGTTGATTTTTATTCAACTACTTTTTAAACCCAGTTTGCATGTCATTTTTTTTTTTTTAAATCAGAGTCCTTGGTTATGTAGAAAAGGAAATCTTTACATAGCACTTGCCTATTGGCAGCAGCTATGTAAGAGAGTTACACTCTAAACATGGCCTGCCTCATGGCATGCTGGTCTGGACCCCCACTAGATGTAACCCCACTAGATGATCGTCACATTCTTGGGAAACAGGTAGCTGGCATTCCTGTACATGGGTTTCAGGGGGAGAGATGACTTAGGACAAGTTCTTATAAATTGTATTAAGGTATACTTATACACTGGATAGAGTAATAAACAGAATATTACCCCAACACAATTTACATGAGTCACTTATGCTAAAATATATTTTTAATATTTCACAAAATAATCAATGCTGTCTCGGTCTTTATGACCCAATTCTAGATGCTACTTTCCCTTTGGAGAGGCCCACACCTATGTTCTCTCTGGTTTCCTGGAGTCTAGACAGGATCATGAAGTGCTGATATAAAACTCTGTGTACCATCAGGGCTGTGACAGCACATGCCTTTAATCCCAGCACTAAGGAAGGAGAGGCAGGTGGATCTCTGTGAATTTGAGGCCAGCCTGGTCTAAAGAGTGAGTTCCAGGACAGATAGAACTGTTGTTATACAGAGAAACCTTGTCTTGAAAAACGAAAACCAAAACAGACAGAACAAAACAAAAATCTGTGTACCAAAGTCAGGAGACTGCCTGTCTCATGGTATGACTGTGAAAAAACTCTGACATTCTCTGAGCCTTGGTCTCCTTGCCTAAAAAGGCAGTGAAGGGTGTGGAGCAGTTTATGTGGGAGAAAAGAAGCTGATGGACCCCTAAGGAAGAGCTAAGAGCTGGGAGGACAGGCAGGGAGGGCTGCAAAGGTGTTAGGGGAAGAAAGAAAATCTTTATTTCCTTGATCAGCAGTTAAAACCCAGACAGCAGTGAGAGGAGATAAGGCCAACATGAAGGGAGGGAGAGGGAGAGAAAAAGAGATAAGAAGGGAGGAGGGAGGGGGAGAAGGAGGAGGGAGGTATGGGGAGGAGAGGGGGAGAGAAAGGATTGAGAAATGAAAGTAGGCGATTTTTAGATGACACCATGGAAGCAGCTCCCAAGGTACCCACCACCACCGGTGTTCATCCCAGATAGACCAAGGTGCCACCACCACCGGTGTTCATCCCAGATAGATCAAGGTGCCCACCACTACCAGTGTTCATCCCAGATAGACCAAGGTGCCACCACCACCGATGTTCATCCCAGATAGATCAAGGTGCCACCACCACCGATGTTCATCCCAGATAGACCAAGGTGCCACCACCACC
>PVIH01019492.1:13604-35313 GCA_004025045.1 Sigmodon hispidus | reverse complement strand
TTGGCACAGGCCACCACTTCCTAAATATAACACCAGTGGCACAGGCACTAAGACCAACAATCAATAAGTGGGATCTCCTGAAGCTGGGAAGCTTCTGCAAAGCCAAGGACACTGTCAATAGGACAAAACGCCAGCCTACAGAATGGGAAAAGATTTTCACCAACCCTACAAGTGATAGAGGACTGATCTCTAAGATATAAAGATGAATTCTAATAATGAGCTCATCACTACAAAGTTTAGGTGCCTATAAGTGTGAAACATTTTTAAATGTAAGAAATATTATTCTATTTCATATAAAATAAAATGTGTCTGTAAATAAAGCATCAAATTCACATATGTAAATAAAATTAATAATAAAACATGATCTTCAAATCAAAGGCCAGATTATCTTAGAATCCATGTATCAGTTATTATAAATAGACAGAGACTATGCCTATTTATTTCTGAGATCCTATTGTGCAGGCATAAGCATATTTCAGAAAAAACCATGAGCATCAAGCTGTGTCTTGGAGGACCAGCAGGCTTGCCACATGCCCTGAGAGCAAACCTAGTTAAATTATCTCTCAAGAATAAAAATTCTGGTGCTGAAAAGGAAGTTCAATGGTTAGAAATGCTTCCTCTTCCAGAGGACTGAAGATTGGGTTCCAGCACCCAAGTAAGGCAGTTCATAACTACTTGAAACTCCAGCTCCAAGGATCTTTTTCTATCTTCCTCAAGAATGTACACATGTGACATACATTCACACAGAAACACATGCATAATGTAAATTAAAATAACAAAAATAAATCATACCCAAAAATGAAAACTTAACCACAACATGAGAACAAACCTCTTAGGAAAAAAAAAAACCCTCAGTGTTTGAATAACATTGCATGTACTAATAAACTGATTTCATATAAAATATTACCTTTTTCTGGAAACTTCCATTTATCTAGCAAGTTATGAAGAGCAGCTGTTCTCAAGCTTTACAGTGAGATAATTCTTCTGCTAACTCAGAAGCACAATTTCCTTGAGGCTTCTGGAAGCATCTCAAAACTTCACCATCATCATAGATGATGAGACACAATTAAGTCACAGCCATGGGAGCTGGTCACATTGCACCTGGAATCACAAAGGACAAGAAGCAGTGAAGATATGCAGCACCCTCTGCTGGCTAAACCCCCTGGCATCCCAACACCAATGCTTCAACTCTGACTACCGTGCCTATTGATTACCTTTTACAGAGCAATGGGAAATGCACAACCATGAATATCCTTGACAGTTGAATGTGCTCTCAGTTGTTACTTTATGGTGTGTGAAGTGATGGATAGAGACAGCAGCTCTTTATAGGGAATGCAAGAAGACATCTTATGATTGACAGTCTTCATAGCTGTCTGCATGGTCTATGGCAGCACATGATCCTTGCACAGCTCCATTGTACTAAGAATTCAATTATGCAAACAAGAAATCTCAAAATCGCTATAGTTTGAAACAGCATACCTATATTTTCCTCCCATTAATGTAAAAATAGCTGAAACTTTTGCTTTTTCTTGCTGCATGTATCTTTGGGGTTCAAGCTGATAAGAAATTCTTTTCTATTAGACAATGGTCTATGAGTTGTGATTTATATCCTATTGTACAGATAAAATCACGTGGCATGGGAATTACATTACTCCTGGTAGAAAGCACTGGCATTCATATGGCAAAGGGGATAGATGCATGTCTTGTGTGAAGAGCACACTATTGGGAACAATAATATCATCCACCACGTGTGGTTAATAAGCTGAAAGAGAAGCATCATTCTTCAAACTGAGGCTATTCTCTCCCTCACCATCATTCTCAAGCCATTCACAGCTTAAAGAAATAGAAAAGAAGTTATTGCTCCCTTGGTGTAATTATATAACTCTTTATGTTTAACTATAAAACACAAGATAGATAGATATGTAAAGTGCTATGGTGGTCCTGGAAATAGACCCTGTGGTTGTGATTTTCTTAGAATCAATTACTCAACAAAGATAAAGTCTGTATGTTAAAAAAGATAACTGAAGATCAAAGGGAATCGGGTTGAATTAGAAGAGTAAAAATATGCCTCAACATATCTGCTCTGAATGAAAAGCATACATAATTTTAATGAACTTCTCCAAGCCCAGAAAACTGTGATTGTACTCATAAGCTATATATACATACACATATATATACAAGTTATTATTTTATCAAAAGGTGTTCTCTAGGATAACTTGCCATAAATATAATTTACTGTAACCTACTCAATAGAATCTATTGAACATATGACAGGTTTGGTCACTCTTCCTTTGTAAGTTATAAAAAAAAATGGCTCCCAAATTCCAAAGAGATATTTTAAAGCCTTGAGTACAAACCCTTTCTGTAGGTTCTTCAGTGACAGAATGCTATAAACAATGTATTATAATGCTTGAATAAAGCACCATTCCAGTCTGCTATGTAGAGAAGTTCAGATTTTTACATGCTGGCCAAGCAAGCTAAGTCCTCCCTGGAGAAAGTCAATGAAGAAAAGAAAAGCAACGTCTGTGTGGAAAAGTTTCTTCTGCCTTTGCTAAAATATACTAAACCTGGAAAGTCTTCTGAAAAAAAAAAAAAAAGCAGCTCTTCTCAGGGTCTACAAACTAAGGAAAATCTGGAAAGATGGCAGTTTCCCCGTGTTTCTTTTCTCCAGCCAATTACACATCTGTAGAAAACCTTTCTGTTTTGTACCAGGGCTGATTTTTGTGGGTACAGTATGTGCCATAAGCGATAGAATGCCATTTCCAAGAGTAGGTAGTAACCCCTCTACCTCATGCCTTTGTAACTTTCTTTCTTCAGCCATTCATTTTATGATGACTAGTTTGTAGATTATGAGAAGCACAGAATTGAGATTGACCAGACAACAGCACAAGGCAGCGTTTTCAGTGCCCCAGTCTGTGAAGAGCTGGAAGCTGCCAACAGCCATGTGAGATGTTCTTGGTTGAGCCTTCAGATCACAGTATTATCCTGATCAATAGTGACTGAAAGTAAGAGAGATCCTGAGCCAGAACATTTGGCTAAGCAACTCTCATTCCCCAAATACATAAAATAATAAATGTTTACTTTAAGGTGCTGAAGTGGTTTTTTTTTTTTTTTGGAGTGATGAATGTGTAATATGTCCTCTATTGAACCTTATTCTTTAAATGATATCAAAAGCCACAAACCCCTTTTCCTTATTATTTCAAAAAATTTACTGAGTAATTAATTAATATCAGTATTTTATAGGTCTTCTAATTTTTATGAGAGCCAACAATAACAAGTTAAGTCTATAAATATGCACATTAAGACACTGGGGTCAATGCCTACTAATATAAAATCTCACTCTCTTTAACCTCTACTTTTAATAATGTACAACTCATTTTGCTGTGATGAGTAATGTCATACACTGTGGCAAAATAGTAGTCCTGCTGTTTCTTTCAGATAAAAAAGAGACCCCACACTTCTCCACTTTTAAAATAAGTATAATAGAGAAAACCCAGTGTAATACATTGCATATGGGATTTTCAGCATTATTTCAGGGTGGGGACACTGCCTTTCTCCTTATCTTATGTCCCTGAACAGTACATCCTGACCACACAGAGAATCTACTGCTACTCTGGGCTCAGCTTCACAGTCTCTAAAGCTATGAGAATAAAAATTTCATTCTTCACAGTTACCAATTTTGTGATACCCTGAACAGACTAAGACACTTCAAGGCTTAAAATAATGACAGTGAAGATGAGTGTGGAGATGCTGATGGCATTAATGATAATGATAATAGCTTCATATACTGAATCATTAGTTAGTTCTTTTGTACCTAATTCTCACAGTGAATGATAAAATACACAGGTTATGATAATAATGTCTATTTCACATAAAAAGAAAAGAGAGAACATTGATGCTTTATTATTTAATGTAGAAAAAACAAACTTTAAGTTTTAAAATGAAAACTGAATCGTCTTTGACTTACTAAAATAGCATATAATTTTCTTATTCCCAAAGTACAATGGTTAAGTGGGGGTTTGTTACTATATTTATCAGCCTGTAAGCATGTCTTACCCTATTGTAAGCTCTTTGACATGTATGGTTCTATTTGCTGTGTCTGCTTTCACATTACCAGTTTGAGTAGCTCCATAAATATGCAAGATTTATGTGTGTGTGTGTGCTTTTTTTTAAAGCAAGGACCAAAATTCTAATCTTGACATCAAATCTCCACATTATCTGTCCCCTCTCATACACTCCTTGTGCCTCGTGACATCAGACTGGTAAATGTCAACTATAATACCCATATCCATGCAGACAACTACCCTTCCCCACTAACTTATTGCTATTTATAAAACTGATTCAAAAAGTTTCTCATTATTCATTAAAGTTCTGAATATCATTTAAATGGATTTCAGTTTTTAGACATGCGATGATTTTCTAGATTATTTCCAGACGTTTGTGTAAAGCAGTCTGTTTTTAACTGTCAAAGCCAATTCTGTCTTCCAGAATAATCTATCATTCAATAGTTTATTAGACTAAATGATGAAGTGCATTCTTAAGTACCAAATAAACAGTGTCATAAAAATAGAGTGACAGTGTCAACCCACAGCATAATCTTTTCCTAGCACTTGAAGTTAATTAGGGAGACTCTCATTCTTCTAAACACAAATACATTAGACACAAGAGGACATAAGATAGACATAAGATTGGTGTCAAGAACACAAATCTATACAGTAGTGATTGAGTTTTGACAATGATGTAAATAAGCCAAGGTCACCCAACACAACAAAGAATAATCATACTCTTCAAGTATAAATTATTTATAACAAGAATAAAAAAATTACTTTTAGATTATTTTTCAGGTATGCATTGACCTATGTTGTGGAATAAACCTAATATTTCAAAGCCAAGTTCAAAGAATGTTTTTATATATGCTACAGAGTATCTTTAAAGTACCCATCTTTATGACAGACCTCAATAATCCTGAAAATTTGATGAAATGATTTATAAGTACTCTTAATGGCAAAATAATGATAGCTGTAAATATATTGCTTAAAGATAACATGATTTTGCATTTATTTTTTTAAGTTTTTCGTAAATTCATGTATGCATATAATATATTTTGATCAAGTTCTTACCTCCAATCCCTTCCATATTCCCCTAACACTTTTTTTGCACAACTTCATATTCTTTATTTTAAAACCCATCGACTCTGTTTAGTGCAGATGCATGGACATAGGTATATAACCATCTACTAGAGCAGATGAAGCCTCTCCTAGAACACACCCTTAGGGAAAACTGACTCTCACACTACCAATGACTCCTTGGCAAGCAGAGGGACTTCTTGAGCCCTTCCCATTTCCTGTGATTTTTGGCTAATTTGATTTTGTATAAGTTCTGAGCACATAGTCACAGTTATAATGAGTTCACACATGCTATGGTCCTGTCATGCTCCCAAAAACTGCTTTGTTGCAGATACCTACTATCTCTGATTCCTACAGTCTTTCTGATCCCTCTTCACGATGATCCCTGAACACTGTAGGGAATAAGCATGATGCTGATATCTCATTTAGCAATCAGCCTTCCACAGCCTTCTAGTCTCCACTCCTTGACCAATTTTGAATCTTTGTATTAATCACTATCTACTGCAAAAGGAAGTGCCTCTAAAGAGGGTTGAGAGTTACACTAATCTATGGAAATAAGGGTAAGAATTTAAAGGGCAGCTTATTTCTATGTTCATTTAGGAGACCAGTAGAATTAGGTGCCTGTGACTTAAACAGACATGTGGTTTTTAGGGTCAGTACTAAGTATGAATTCCACCTTGTGGGGCAGACCTTATGTTCAATCAGAAAGTGTTTGGTTATTATGCCACTACTGCACCAGTGAGCATATCTTGACAGGACAGTTGTAAACGCAGCTTTTATGGCTCACAGATGTGCAAGACTATTGATTATTTTCTTCCACAATAGCTTGTTTAGCATTATCCAAAAGTATGAAAACTATAAGAGGGATGAAGCTTGCAAGCTGCTACTATATTTATTTCTCCATATCCTATGACACAAATATGTGAAGTCTTCAGTAATATGGTCTCCTGTCAGTTTTTGGAGGATAACCAAGAGTAAGAGTAACATTAATAATAATTATGTTAGCAGAATCTATGGGATACGTAACACTGGACTTTTGTTGAATAGTCTTTGGTGTCTAACAAAGGCATTTTCTCACTGTTATAGCATAAATTCATTTGAACGACCTCTCTCTATCTTTGTGTGTGTGTGTATGTGTGTGTGTGTGTGTGTGTGTGTGTGTGTGTGTGTGTATTAAGGTGTTTCTAGTAGGTTTTAATATGGGTTTTTAAATTATTTTTTAGTGTTGGTAATTTTTCCCCAGACTCCCTCTTCCAAGTTATTTGTTGTTGTTGTTTGTTTGTTTCATTTTTAATTTGGTTTGGTTGTTTGGTTTTTCCAGGGGTTTTTTTGTTTCTGTTTGGGTTTGATTTTTGAGCTTTTTTTAGTTTCTTCTCCTTTTTTATTATTTAAAAGGTTTTCTTCTTTTCATTTTACGTACTAACCACAGTTTCTCCTCCCTCCCCACCTCCCACTCACCCCTCAACTTCCCCCTTCCCATCTCACATCTATTCCTTGGGAGTTAAAGCCCCGCCATGGGAGTCAACAACGTCTGGGATATCAAGTTGAGACAGGACCAAGCCCCTCTCCCCTGTATTAAAATTGACCAAGATATCCCTCTATAGGAAATGGGCTCCAATAAAGCAAGTTCATAGTCCTACTACCAGAGGCCCCACCAGCTGCTCAAGCCACACAGCTGTCATTCACTTTCAGAGGACCTAGTTAAGGCTCATGCAGAGCTGTTGGTCCAGAGTTAGTGAGCTCTCAGTAACTTCGGTCAGCTGTCTCTGTGGGTTTCCCCATCATGATCTTGATCCCTTTGCTCATATAATTGCTTCTCCCTCTCTAATTCTAGACTGAAAGCTGGGCCCAGTGCTTAGCTATGGATCTCTGTATCTGCTTTTATTACTTGCTGGATGAAGGTTGTACAATGACAATTAGGGTGGTCATCAATTTGATTACAGAGGAAGGCCAGTTCAGGGATCCTCTTTACTATTGCTTAGAGACTTAGCTGGGGTAATCCCTGTGGATTCCTGGGAATTTTTCTAGCCTCAGGTTTCTCTTTAATCCTCAGATAGCTCCTCTATCAAGATATCTATTTCAAGTTGTTCTCACTCTCTGTCTCTCCTCCAACTCAGCCATCCCATTCCCTAGTGTTCTCTTCCTACTTCACCTTGCCCCTCTCCCACCCACAACCTCCTCAGCCCCAGCCTCCCAGCCCCCACATTCTATGCTCCCAATTTACTCAGGAGATTTTCTCTATTTCTTCTTTCCAGAAGGATCCATAGATGTTTTTCTTATGATCTTCCTTGTTACCTATCTTCTTTGAAGTTGTGAATTGTAGCCTGGTTACCCTTTGCTTTACATCTAATATCCACTTTTTTAATATGTTTCTATAATATTCTTTATTATAAAAATTTATACTATTAAAAACAAAGTAATAAGTAACTTTTATATATTACACAAGGTGTTGACCTAACATTGATCACAACATTGCAGTTGGGTCTGTGATACAAATGGTAAAATTCTGATCCAGGCACGAGGCTCCTCCTCCTCCTCCTCCTCCTCCTCCTCTTCTTCTTCTTCTTCTTCCTCTTCCTCCCTCCTCCTCCTCCTCCTTCTTCTTTCTAATATCCACTTTTAAGTGAGTGCATACTGTGTTTTGTCTTTCTGGGTCTGTGTTACATCACTCAAGATGTTTTTTCTAGTTCCATTCATTTGCCTGCAAATTTCAAAAGGTATTCTCTTTCTTTTTACTGCTGAGTAGTACCTCATTGTGTAAGTACCAATTTTTTTAAATTCATTCTTCAGTTAAGAAATATTTAGGTTGTTTCCAGGTTCTGGCTTTCTGGCTATTACAAACAATACTGCTACGAACATAGTTGAACAAACGTCATTGTGGTGTGAACCCTTTGGGTGTATGCCCAAGAGTGATAATGCTGGATTATAACATACATTGGGTTTGCAGAAAACTCAAGTGCAAGTGGATCAAAGGCCTCAACATAAATTCAGTTACACTGAGTCTGAGAGAAGAGAAAGTTGGAAATAGTCTTGAAGGTACTGGCACAGGAGACCACTTCTTAAATGTAACTCCAGTATCACAGACACTGAGAGCAACAATTAAAAATTGAAACCTCCTGAACCTGAGAAGCTTCTCCAAAGCAAAGGGGACAGTCAATGAGACCAAAGAGCAGTCTACAGAATTGGAAAAGATCTTCACCAACCCTACACCAGACAAAGATCTGATCTCTAAAATACATAAAGAACTCAAGAAACTAGACATCAAAATGCCAAATAATCCAATAAAATGGAGTATAGACTCCTTGTAAGAGCCTCTCTCGTGCTTATTCCACTTAACCCTTCCTATCTCATTATTTCTTTTTCTGCCTTCATAGAACCTGACTTTTCACTTGCAATCACCTGCTATAACATCTTACTCAATACCATTTAAAAATCCTCCAAAATATCTGCAAAATAACAAATCCATATATTATTTTATTTTACATAAGAATTTCTTTGACTATCATTGCAAATATCCCCATCTAACACATTGCATAAATACTTCTCAAAGGTTACATACTTACACAGTTAATAGATAGGAGAGTTGAAATTTGCTAGCATAACTTTAACTCTACATTGTTGAAAAATCTTCTCAGTGCAAAAATGGAAATCATAATCTTCGATGTTTACCTGTTCTTCAAACTATTTTACTTGAGTACTGAAAGCTATATATGTATGATATTGTTCATTTATTTATTCACTTATTCAGGAAAGAAATATTAATTCAAAGTGTGGTGAATATTAAGAAATTGTTGCAAACATTTTCCACAAAGCATTCTATGTTCATTCCAATTTAAAACTTTATTTTTATTTCATATCTTCTCTAAAATATCTTGACTCATGGAACACCAACTCAAGGTTCATCCACATGGCTTATCTTAAATGTCATTTCCTTTTAGATTAAACATTTCTTAAAATAGCAGCGAAGTCTAAATAGATAAATACATCATTAAGAGTATTTGCTATATAACCATAATGACCAAATTTTAAATCTCAGTATCATGTAATAAGACAGGCATCCTGCACACACTTTGAATCTCAGATCTGAGAAGGGCAGAAACAGAAGAATCACTGGTGATTTCTAGTTTCCAGTCTCTCTGAGAAAGCATGAGCTCAAGAAAACATTTTACCCCTAAATATAGTCAGTGTGATAGAGGAAAAACATACAAATTTGGCCTCCACATATGTGAATATATCCATAGCGCTGTATATACTTTCTCTCTCTCTTTCTCTCTCTCTCTCTCTCTCTCTCTCTCTCTCCTTCTCCTCCATCTCTCTCTCACACACACACACACTCACACACACACAAAATCACACACACACACACACACACACGAGGGGGGAGAGAGTGCATAAACAAATAAATATTTAAAAATAAAAAAGTGGTTATCAAAATAATCAAGTGGAAATCAAAGATAAAGATAGTTCAATATCTTAACAAAAAATTCAATTAAAAGTTTTAACAGAAGATTCAATTGCACAAAAGAAAGAATAAACTAAATGAAAGGAAAAACACTTTAAATTTCGAATAAGTAAAATATCAGAAAAGAAAAAATTAGAAAAAGAAGAAAAAAGAAAAAAACAAGAAAATAGTATCCAGTTTCACAAAACCAAATGAACCCTAAAGAGGATGGGTACAAAAAGAACTCAAAGAAGACATAATTAATTTGTCAAGGTTTAAAGTAAAAGATAAAATTATGATTAAGTAAAAAGAAATTGAAAGTCACATGCAAGGAAACAGTTATGGAACCATGAACAGATTTATCAGCAGAAATTTTACTAGTCAGGAGAGAAGGAGATAACGAAGTCTAAGTTTTGAAGGTAACAGACACCTTCAAAGCAAGAATATCACATCTATTAGGCAGGCTTTATTTATAAACAACCGCATTTGCTATAATGAATTAAATTCTCCATTCAAAATGTTGAAAATATTGATTATTAAAAAGACCAAGGCCAAAAAAAATGAAAATATCTTTAGACCAATAAAAATGGTAATGCAACATAGAAAATTTATAGTAAGTTCAGTGATCAGTGTATACTTTTAAAAATATTTTTTCATTAAATAGAATTAAAACACATCCCCCTTCCCTTTCTTCCCTCAGCTCCTCCCAGGTAGCCTTTCTCTAAGATCTTTTGTATCTTCCTCCCACTATCAAATTTATAGCCTTTTTTTTTAACTATTACTGTTATGTACATATATGTATATGATATATATGCAAAAACACATACATACAACCTTCTGGGTTCATTTATGTTTGTGCATATATGATTTCAGAGCTGAACACTCTGTTTTGGACAACTAATAGGGAGACTAAGGCTTATCACTGGAGAAGGTTAATAATGTTCTCTCTCTCTGTCTCTGTCTGTCTCTGTCTCTGTCTCTCTGTCTCTCTCTCTCTCTCTCTTTAGTCATTAGTTCCTTGTTGTTCTTTGTCTAAGGTGAAAGCCTACAAATTGTCCATGTTAGCATGTCTACATGTCTATTGATATTGCTATTGTTCAGATCTTGTTTATGCAGACATTTCTCAGAAAGATTCACAGCAGACTTCTTACCATCTGGCTGTGAACAATCTGCCCATTCCCTCTTCCTCTATGTTTTTTTTTTTTTTTTTTTTTTGAGCTATAGATTCATGAGTAGCAATGCAGACATAGTTACAAATGTTGTGCTCTCCACAATCTGCTGATCTCTGCATTGTGTCCAGGTATTGGGGTGTGTGTGTGTGTGTGTGTGTGTAGTAGTAGTAGTAGTAGTAGTAGTAGTAGTAGTAGTAGTTTGTGATAGTCTCCATTTGTTCTAAGGGAGTTTCATTGATAAGTGGTAGCACAATTTACCTGTGGTTATAAGAACAATATTTAAATGTAGTTAGAAATTATGCTGATCCAACAAAGTGGTGGTAGTAAATTCCTTTCTAATACATCATGACATCACTAGCCATGAGAAGTTCGCTAGATTTCTAGTAACAGGTATGACTAATTTCTTGTTGTATATGCCTTAAGTACAATTAGACAGCTGTTAAGTACCACCAACATATGAGTTCCACTTATTGTACCTTTACAAATATGTCATACTAGTCATTGTTGTGATTTATAGGTGTTAAAGCTGAGTAGGACTATTAATTGCTTTACTCCCTTTGCAGCTCGCATAGTAGTTTCTAACACAATGGAAGCTGGACTTCAAGATGGAGGCTTTCTGACTAAATACCGATTGGAGAATCCATACCCTGTATCCTAAGTGTAAAGTGTCTTCAGAAATAGCAGCTTACCTTCAACCTGAGAAGTAACCAAGGACTACATGAAGAGTTCAGAAGTTTAGGATCACAAATTACTAACACCCAAGCTTTTAACAGGCCATGCATCTGTTAAGTTCTAAAATCAATAAGATGAAAGTGTAAAAATGAGCCCACACATGGATTTGTTGAGAAAAAAGACAACATAAGAAACAGGGTGAAAGGTAAGACCTAAATGGTGTGTAAGATTGCACTTCCACGGTCTTCTTAGTTCCAGAGACAACTTAATCTTCCCATGAGGTATCAATCTCACTTGAGGAATGGAAAAGTCTGAGGGCATAGGTTTGGCCCTGTTGGTCTCTTTCTTTCTAGAATGACTTCTACTTTGGCTAAGAGGACAGTGACTTCTTCATTGACTTCTACTATATGATTTACATGTTCCATTAGGATTCCATTCACAGGAGGACCCCTGGTACAGCCAAGACTGAGAATAGGAGACTTGTTGTAAATGGGAAGGCCATCTCCATGTACCAAGAATGAGATCTCAGTATCATCAAATGGGGTGATGCCAGTGCTGGGTATGCTATGGAGTCTACTGGTATCTTTGTCACCAAGAAGAAGGTCAAGACCCACTTAAGGGATGGAGCCATGGGGTCATCATCTACTGATTACCCCATACTTGTGATAAGTGTAAGCCATAAGAAACACTACAATGTGACCAACGTTGTTAGCAATATTGCCTGTACCACCAACTATCAGGCCTCACTGACCAACACCATTCATGACAACTCCAGCAATTTTCTGACCTTCATAGCCAGTAAGTCCTTGTCCTTGTAACCACCAGAAATACCTCATGGACAGTATCTTTATGAAACTGTGGCACGATGGCTATGATGCTGCCCAGACATTATTCATTTGAGTTACCACAGGCCTGAGTGAAAAGTTCATTGGTACAGCTTTTCACATTTCTACCTCCAATGTTTTCTTTATGCATCTGGCTTGCAGCCTGGAGAAACATGGCAAATACGATGATATCAAAAAGGTCACATGAAGAAGGTATCATTAGAGGCCCTACAAAGGGCATTCTTGATATACTGAGAACCAGAAAACATAAGTAAGTGTTTTTCAAAAGACATACAGATGAATAGCAGGTATATGAAAAAACTACTAAACATCAAGGAAATATATATCAAAATATCAAGTTATTCCTTTCTTCCAATAAGGAAATCTGTAAGAATAATAACAAGAGATAAGCATTGGCAATTCTGGAAAAGAAAATCCTATATCCTGTTTATGAGGATGTCAAATAATACAACCATTACAGAAATTGGTTTGAAGGAGTCTAAAAAACAAAAATTTAACTACCATGTCATTCAGCAGTCATAGTACTAAGTGTGTATCTAGAGACAATGAGTCATTATTTCAAAGAGATTTTACACACCCAAGTTTATTGCAGTACTATGAACAATGGCCAATAAATGTTCATTAACTGACTAATAGATAATGAAAATGTGAGGTGTACACATAATGAAATGTTATTTGTCTATGAAAATTGAAATCCAGCAGTGTATAACATCAATAGAACTGAATAAACCATGCACACAGACACAAGAATTACATATTATCACTCACTTAAGCATCTCTTAAGGCTTTCACAGAAGTTGAGAAGAAAATAGTAGTTACCAGAAGCTGGGAAATGGAGAAGGGAGGGAAGAATGAGTGTGTTAAAGGAGTTAGAGGCTAAGAACACGAAACAACTCTGGTGTGATGTTGCACCCAGGGAGGGAAGAATGAGTGTGTTAAAGGAGTTAGAGGCTAAGAACACGAAACAACATCTGGTGTGATGTTGCACCCAGGCTGAATAAACACAGCAAGTCACACCATGCACCTGCCAAAGACTGGAGGAAAGTGTGCTGCATGTTTCACCATGGAGTCATCAAAATAATTAACAATGTAAATATGTAATTTCACCACATCATATACTTAAATTATATAATGATTTAATGTGTTACATATGAGTATATAATTTACATTATTATATATTTAAATTATTTTAGACATAGTGCTACCCCATTGTATTTATTTGTATCTATAAGTTTTTTTTCTAACAAAAAGACGAAGAAGGGCTGGAGAGATGGCTCAGAGGTTAAGAGCACTGACTGTGTTCTTCCTGAGTTCAATTCCCAGCAACCACATGGTGGCTCACACCATCTATAATGAGATCTGGTGCCTTCTTCTGTATAATAAATAAATATTAAAAAAAGAAATTTTAACGAAGTAAGTAAATTCAAACACAGAAGGAGCACAGTTGAGAAGTACATCAGTAATAATCTATGCAGACCAAGCATTATATTTTGACATATCTTATGGGGTCACTGATCAAGTTAAAACAACAGAGAGCTTTGTCATGAATGGAACCAAATTGTCTGCTAGTGAGCCCTATCTCCAGCCCATTATTGGCTTTGAAATTTCATAAAATGAAAACAACATATCAGAATGTATATTTAGTTTCTATTAAAAAAACTTAAAGGAAAATCTATGATATAAAATACTTATTTTATAAAAAGAATTATTTAGTCTTTAATTTGATGAGAACATGACCTCATACCTGTTCCCTCTTTCTCTCAGAAAGAATTATTTCAGACAGTTATAAGTGTCCAAAAAATGGATTCCCAAGCACATGCAAGGGCATTTTGAAGCCAGACACTGAAATCAATTGAAATGCTTTTGTAGACTATCTGATAACTGGCCAAGCATCTAGTTTAGAAACGACCACTTTAAGCATCAAATACAACTGCTTTTAATAGCATTTTGCCTCCTTCCTTGGAAAGTAAAGCATGCATGTTTCAAAACCAATTTACTACTAATTACTTTGCTTACAGAGTAAGAAGTTAACAAAACAGAATGAAATTAAATTCATATGTATATTGTATAAATCAAAAGGTTGTGGTCATAGAAAAGTGTTTCAAACTTGGAGCAGCAAGTCACTCTAAAGTGCCCCTGGCTAAAGGGACTGCAAGAACATAGGAGTTTCCATACAAAACTCAAGGTCCCAAGATAACCAAGGCAAGCTGGTGGCATGGGGATTTCATCTCTAAGGAATAACAGGGCTCTCACACAGTTAAAATTTAAAAATAAGTAATTGATGTCACACCACTTAAAATAACTTAATCTCTATCTTAACATATATTACTTTGATGTTTTTAGTTAATTTCATGCATCTAATTTTGGTTGGTATAATTTCTTTCCTAAGTCCTGAAGTCCATCCTTCCTAGACACTTCTGTATACTGAGCTGTGCCCTAGACTCTACTACTGTAACTTTGAATGGAAGAGATGATATCTCTTCCTAGGTTGTTTAAGACAATAATAGATACTTCTTCCTAGGTTGTTTGAGACAGTAAGTTATAACTTTGCTGCCTTATTCCATCAAAATCAACATTCTTCTCCATTCCTCAGAATCCACAATTCTTTAAACTAATAATGAAAAAAATGATGGGGTGGCATGCTAATAGAGATAGGCAGAATCCCTGATATCTGCCGTTTGGTTCTTGATGGGTAATCCTAGTGCTTCTGATAATCTAAAAGGCTAAGAAAAGAATGCAAGTGTTCACCAGAATCACTGGTGTATTTTTGAATGTCAAAGACAATCCATATTATAACAAGCATTCTATTCCCAAATACTGAATTAGGATCAACAATACTCAAATGACACACCAGTGAAATGGTAAAGAAACAACAAACTGAAATTTTAGTAAAGCTTCAATAATCTAATCCATTTAACAAGGACTTCATGATAATCCAGCAAAAAGCTGAGATGAACTTGAATTTGGGGCTCTGAATGAGAATTGAAATGTAAGTATGTTAAAACATCAATCTGTATAAAATGTATGTAAACCAAGCACTTCGAAATAACATCAACAAATCCACACAGAGGGATGGCAAAAAGTAGACAGAATAAGAGAGAAAATGAATAGAATGGGAGAGAAAGGGAAAGAACTGCTGTTTCCTGGATCTGTTTCTTTTACAATTCATTAGATGATGATGTCCAGAGATGGAGAGTGGTCCCAGCTACACAACAGTGGGACTGTCCTTCACCAGAGTCATCATGTGGAGATGGTTAAAATAGTTAAAATACAATGCCAAGAGCAAAGCAGTGCCACCAAGCTTAGTGTAAGTACTGTGCCTTCCAAAGTAGAAGCTATGTGTGTTGGCAAACACAACTCCATTACTACCCACCCTATGTAATACGACTATGTGCAAGGGCAAACAAGGCTGTACATAGACAGTGAGACCTGAACTCTGGCTTCACCAATCTCTAACTGTAAAAACTGAATAAGTTCCTAACTTTCTCAGGATCTTACTTTTACCATGTATCAAATATTACCAATAATATTAATTATATCATAGGACCACTGAGAATTTTAAATGATTTATTGAATGTGTATGTGTATCTATAAATAAAGCACTTTGATAAGTTCCTGATATATAACAAACATTTAATAAATGTCAGCTATGTTTTTAATTGTATAACAAAAAAAGGCTAAACTGACTTATAATATCAGGCATATATACACATGGGTGAAGTAGAAATTTTGAATTTTAAGCTATATAAAAATAATGTTTGTATAAAAATAAACACATTCTCTCTGTGTTTAAATTTTTATAGATGATTCTTTTTTTATTCTATAGTGATTTCTCAACATGAAAATAAAGCTTTCTCTTCGGTCTCCTCCAAGCAGGCAGCCACATAGAACAGCAGCCTTTACTGGCTTTCATTTGCAGATGATTAATGGGTAAGAAATTTAATTGTTACTTATTTTTAAAATTAATGAAGATATGAATAATTTAACTTTTGTTATACATACAAAAATGCAATGTACCTAGCCAATCCCAATTTCAAGAAGTGTATCAAATGAATTATCTCAGAAAATACTTATGCAGAGTGTGAATGAATACCAGTAAGGATTACATGCGGCCATTGCCTACCAGACTCATAGCTTACTATGAAGTAGGACTATTATAGTAGAATCACTAGAGAGAGTCCTTGACTTTGCATGGCTCAACTTCAGATTTTTATTTTCCTTTTACAGGTGCGAGAAAGTGGTAATACTCAACAGAAATTTGTACTTTGAATTTTTAAAATTTTCTAGACTTGAAATATATGACAGTGTCCTGGTCAGGGGCCATAGTCACAGCTTCCAATTAACCATTCAGTTCCTCCAATTAATTAGCAGTGTACAGTGTGGCCAGTGCTGTAATATGAGAAATATTCAATCTGTCACATGACACAATCAACACCCTATTATATGATGAGGTTTGTGACACATAGTTTGGCTCAGTAGTTAGGCTAAGTAATGTCAAGTATTCTGAACACGGATAAGGTTACCTAGAATAAGCTAGGGTATTCAGTAGTTCAAATACACTGTGTGTGGGTATCTATGTGTGTGTGTGTGTGTGTGTGTGTGTGTGTTTATGTACATGTTCTTATAGTGTTTACATGTGGGAGATACAAATGCGTGTGAGCATGTTTGCAAGTGTTGTGTGCACATGGAGGTTTATGGTCAGTGCTGGGTGTCCTCTTCAATCCATCTCCAACTTCTTTTTTGAGACAGGGTCTCTCCTTTAACCTAGAGCTTACTCATTTGAATAGAGTGGCTGGCAGAACCACCACAGCTGACTTACAGACCCTACCTCCATTCCTGGCTTCTATATGCTAGGGATCCATATTTAGCTCTTCATGATTGCATGTCAAGAATGTTCTCAACTGATCCATTCTCTCCAAGCACTAAAAGTATTTTTAATATAGTATTTTATTTATTCCTTGAAATATTTAATTTAATTTAATGTATTTAATTTTTCAGAATTTTATATACAAGTACTACATCTCTATAACTAACACCCATTACTCCTCAGCTCCTTCTGTTTCCCCATTCTCCTTCCTAACCTCATTACTTCTTTTTTAATTATTATTGGCATTTATATGTATGCAATACAATGTTACATACACATAAGTACATGTTACTTGCATATATGTGTACATACAACCTACTGAGTCCATTTTGCCTTGGATATGTGTGCATGTGTCCATAGCTGACCATTTGGAATTGGACAGCCTAAGCAACACTTTATCCCTGGAGAAAATTAATTCTCCTTTCAAGAAACCATTAACTGTCTATAGCCCTTCATCTAGGGACTTGACTTGACTTGTGGATTTCATCCATCCACATTAGGGCATCACTTGGTATTGTATCATGCCTGTGCTAATTTTGTTTGGTCAAGCATATTGTGGAAATTCATGGGTGCATTTTTTCTATTGTGTTTAGAGTATGATATATAGCATCAGGCATCCTAATCCATTGGTTCTTACAATCTCTTCCACTGTTGCCAGTAATGTCCCCACATCCATAAGTGTAGCAATTGTACTGTTTGGAGTAGGACACCCTACAGACATTTGTTCTCACATTTTGGCCAGTTCTGGATCTCTGTTTTAGTCACCATCTGTTGCAGTAAGAAGCTTCTCACAAGAGTAACAGCAACATTTATATATGGGTAAAGGATGGTATTTAGAATACAATTAGAAATTACATTTGTCTAGGAAATGGGCAGTAGTAAGTCTTCCTCTCAGGTCTGTGGCCTCCCCAGCATGGGTACTAGTCATAAAATTTTTCCTGCTGAGTGAGCTTTAAATCTGATTGGGTAGCTATTGATTATTTCCAAGATAGAAGTGAAACTATTGTACAATAGGTAAATCTTGCCCAAATTCTTCTGTCATAACAATATTTTCAGTTTACAATGATGTTATCTCAATGTAAATGCACCTTATAGGCAAGGAGACCTTGTCCTGCTCTGTAAGTTATCTTGAGCTGACCAGTCTTTTCTAGAATTAACACTGCTTGCTATATTCCAAATTTCCTACAAATGTTGACACACCATTCACAGGGATACACAGCAGGAAGAAGGCCATTTCTCTACTAATCTTTTAAGTAATTTCTCCTCCATGTCTTGGCAGGAAGCCTGTAACAGTTTGAACAGGCTTGTGCACAATATGTGCAGCACAGCCAAAACTCATTAAGTGTCTTTGTCTCATGCATCTTTAGAAGCACAATATCGCACCCCTGATGAGCAATGCCTCGAAATGTTATGTTAACATTAAAATCACCAGAAAACATTAATTTACTAGTCAAGTTACATCTCTCCACAGTATTTCGACAATGTTTTTGGGAATGATCTGCCTATCACCAATATAAATGAAACATCAGTGGCTTTTCCAGGTACTTCAACCACAGGTTGTCGAAACACTTCAGAAAAAAAATATAGTAATGAATTTAGAACAGAATGAAATTTTAATTGAACCAAACTCAGTTTACATTCTTTCTAGGTGTAGCCTGGGTTTTTGCCACACTTTTGCTTACAGATCACTTGATTTCAGAGAATTTAGGCAAAATCTGACTATACCTTCTCCTTCTATTTGCTTAAGTCCACACTGTACCTGGCCTACGGTGCTAGCACACCATATCTGCACTCTCACCTGATGTAGGCTACTCCTAGAACACTGTCATTACTAAATTACAGCCAGCTAACAACAATTTCTCTCTTTGCTAACTGCTTGATGAACTACTTCTAAGAAACCAGAAAGAGAGTTGACCTCATCTTAACCCACTTTGTTAAACACTATTATCTGGTCCTTCACAGCAAGGAATGCCATTATTCAAATTTGCATTTAAAATTATGCTTTCTTTTCTGTGCCACATCATAACCCTAAAGCTATGAAGTTGTTTGACTGACTTGGTAGACATTCTAGAACGTCTCACAACACCACAAGGCATTTATTAATTATCATTAAATAAATACAATAGTAAATCTAATAAAGTAATACTAAAAAGTTAGAATTCTAAAATCAGTGATTTAATCCACTGAGTAATCAGATGTTCATTTTATCTTTTAAGCTGAGACATTGCTTGACATACCAGTGAGCTGTCCTTTATTCTTCAATAACAAAATCAAATTAACTACATGACAATTTGAGCAAAAAGGCAAAATTGATCTTTAAGGCAGACCAAAAAAGAAAAACCTAAATAAACATCAAAAAATAGTTCAATTTAGTCCCTGAGTGTGGGCAAAGCTGGTCCACACTGGTCAAAGTTCAACTGCATTTGATCAAAAGGTCATTTTTCCCCTTTGACCATTGGCTAAATTCTAAATTCAGCTGTGTTTCCTTAACTCAATATTGAAAATTATATTAAAGCAATAATACTAATAATGTATTTATTGAGTTATAAAATAATTCCAATTAAAATATAGAGACAATACAAATGTTACTGAGTTTTTTTTTCATAAGAGAAAATAGGCTAAGATATAACATTATATTTGCTAATATAAAGTTTCTTTATTTTAAGCAATACCAGAAGGGAAAATACTGCTCACTGATTTGCCAATAAGCAGTATTAAAGGAGAAAGAAAATAAAATAATCTATATAAAGAGCTGAGCTCACCATTCAATAGAATCCATAAGAATGGTGGGTCATGTCCTCCAACAGCTATTTTTAAAGGCCTGAAAATGACAATAGGATCAGCCTTATTCAGATTTTGTGACTGATGATTCAATGAGAACAGAAACAAATGAAGCCTTGGAATAATTTCTTGAAAGTTTGATTCACATGGGAATTTAGTAGTAACTGTAACTTTTTATTACTATTTACAAAATTGTTTTTATAGACTCTATAAAGATGAAAATATAAAAGCCTACATGAACACTTGTTCACTCTCGTCCTGAAAAAAACAAAAAGAAAGTCACAAAGCTAGACAAAATAATCCAATAAAAATCCTACAGAAAAGACATCATGGCTAAAAGAAGCCTGTGGAAAATCTGATCCAGGGTTGCTGATAGGGCATGGCTGAGATTGATTTTGAAGTCAGACCGCACAGGGCCAAAGTCTAGGTTCTTGCCTTCCAGCCAAGAAACTAGGGAGTTGCTTTTCTTCCTTCTTCTCTTTGAGCTACTGAGTAGGCATCAGAGCTATACCTACTTCAAAAGATTCTTTGATAAAATACACACATTCCTGACAGTAGCAGTGTGCACATAAGAATTCGTAATGTTTATTATTGTTGCTGGTTACATTTTCTGTACCAACTCTATTTTTTTAAGAGTACAACCAAGTGAGTTTATGTATGTCTTTGTCTGCATGCTTTCAAGTGTTCTTCATAGGATTATACTTACTCCAGTAACACATTCTTCTCAGAGACGCACTAGAAACTCCCTCTAATAATAAATATCCATTGTCACCTTCTCAGGATTTATATTCAGCCAGATAAATATACCTCTGGAAATGTGAGTTTTGTTCTGTTTTGTTTTCAATACATGGTTTCTCTGTACAGCCCTGGTATCCTGAAACTTGTTATATAGACCAGGCTGTCCTTGAACTCATAAATTCATCTGCCTCTGCCTCCTGAGTGCTAGAAATAAAAGTTTTTGTCACCACCACCTGGCCAGAAATAACTGGAAATATCTTAAAGAAACTTCTTTTTGCAACACATGGAGACCACTACAAAAGCACAACAAACAAAATGCAGAGTTGTGGAACCCAGTCTCAGTGGGTACAACTACAAAACCTTTCTGCATTTATGGCTCAGGGAACACTATGGAAGAGGCACAGGAACGATTGTTACAGCCAAAGGTTCAGGGAGTTTGCTGTGAGGTCCTGTCTCCTAGTAATATCATAAGCTACACACATAAAGTCTCACCAACATGACTGGCCAAACAGGAGCAAGACAAGGATCATACCAATGCGTATGCCAAACTGAACAGGGAAATGTCCACAGGCCTCAACCTACTCAAAGAACTCCAGGCAATTGAGGAAAGCTGGGAATGGGAGAGATTGTCTCCTATGAAGAGCACACCAACTGGTTGGGCAGTGGCAAATGTTTAGCCTAGAAAATCTGCATACACATGTAATACCACATAAACTTAATAGGTTCTATTCAGAATTGCATATACGAACACATATACATGTATGAGAGCAGTAACAATTAGTGAGAAAAGACGCTATAAATTTAAAGGAGAGTAAAGACTGGTATATGGGAACATTTAGAGGGAGGAAAGTTAAAGGAGAATGTAATAACAAGTTTCTGGCCCTGACTACCCCAAGATCTGGACCCGCCTGCAGCTGCTTAGCTCTGTATAGCTCTGAGGTCTGTACCAGAAACACACAGAAGCTTACATTATTTTCCTGCTGATTGGCCTATGGCTCAAACAATTTGCTAGCTAGCTCTTTCTCTTATACTAACCTATGTTTCTTTTTTTTTTTTTTTCCTTTTTT
>PVIH01019492.1:0-13504 GCA_004025045.1 Sigmodon hispidus | reverse complement strand
GCCATGGGGCTCACTACCTTTTCTTAGAGTAGCATAGTAGTCTTCCTTCCTCTGCGTCTGCTGGCATCTCTCATGGTGTCCCTGTAGTGTCTCCTGTGGTGTCTCTCTGTGCTCTTCCTGTTCCCAGAATTTTATCAGTCTGGTAGCTTCCCCCACATTTCTTGTCTGCCTTTTGCCAATCAGTCATTTTTATTAAACCAGTAAGTGGGACAATTATTTACAATGTAACAGTACATAATCCCACTACAGGATATATGTTATAATTAAATTATTGTCAAAAAAAGAATGAAAGAAAGAAAGAAAGGAAGGAAGGAAGGAAGGAAGGAAGGAAGGAAGGAAGGAAGGAAACCAGGAACTTCCAGAGATGTGGAATTGAGGAGGAGAGAGTGGTCCCTCAGAGAATGGAAATGAAAGGGAAACATGGAGTGGACACCAGTGTTCCTCTTTTGCCACTTCCTGGTTGTGAACGTCATGTGACCAAATGCCTCTCCTCACATGACCGCCACCATCCCTTCCACACCATGTCCCTGAAAACCAGAAGCCAAAACAGACTCTCTCATCAGTACTTCTTTATTCATATATTCTGTCAAAGGAAAGGTAATATAGCACCCTCCAAAGGAAAAAACTCAATGAGCTCCCCAGAGTGATAACTGATATTCAATTGAATTTTTAAAATAAATATATATATATATATATAGAAAGATACCATGACAATAATCTTGAAATTTGATTGTAAAGATAGGTGTGCCAATTGTCTGAAATAAGTACTGATCAAAGGTCAATAGCAGCCTACAACGGGCTATGGCTGAGCTACGACGTTACTAATCTGAGTAAATAGGGCTAGCAGCATTTGTATGTAAATGGCGCAGAGAACATATTGTGACTCTATTTCTATAGCTGCATTACCCATTTGACTGTTCCCTATCTCACGAACAAGGTAGCACTGATCTATAATCAGCCTGAGGACTGGCCTTTGTTGTAGGAAGCAATTGGCAACAATGGAGAGAGGCATTCAAGAGGTTACCGCTCTGCCTGGCAGTTCATTTACGATGCACACGGGAGCTTGAAAATCGCCCAGTGTGGAATCAGAGACCTGTGTTTCTGGTTTCAGCTTTAAGCCTCCTGATCATGGACTGTAAAATGGATGAGGAGGAATGTCCTGGCAACAAATATATTTTGTGAAATAAACCATATTTCAGAACCATCTTTGCTGTGCACTAAGGTCTCAAGCACTTTGCCCGAGTACTTTTGCTTCATAAGGAGTCCTAAGAATGCACTGTGCAAGTTTGTCATAAAACCGTGATATCATTTTAAGGAAGACTTTTCTATCACTCCCTATAGAAAATGATCATTAGCAGCAGGCGTTAGGAGGTACATCATTCTTTATCGCATCTGGCTACTATTTATATACACTTAATGCTGTATGTTAGAACAGTGGTTCTCAACCTTCCTAATGCTGTGTGATCCTTTAACACAGTTCCTCATGTTGTGGTAACCCCCAGCCATAAAATTATTATCATTGTGACTTCATGGCTGTAAGTTTGCTACGATTACAAATTGTAACATAAATATCTGTGTTTTCCAAAGGTCTTTGGTAACCCCCGTGAAAGAATCATTTGAACCCCCACTCCCACCAAAGGGGTTGTGACCCACAGGTTAAGAACCGTTTTGTCAGAAAATACACTATTGAGATATTAAAAATGCCAGGATTAAGAAGCATTAGTTGGGGAAATTCAGTTCCTTCAGCCCCACTTCTGCTACATCAAAATCTCCAAGCCCCCTGGGGATCAAGCCATCACTGCAGAAATGGTTGAGAGTTTTACTTCATGTCTTTTCACTTAGCACTTAGCACTAAACAGAACCAAGTCTTTCTGATTATATTCTACTTTCAAAAGAGCTCCCTGAAAAAAAAAAATGTTGAAATACCTGATGTAAGTAAAATATATTTTCCCAATCATAGTATTCAATGACATTTTCTTTATATATATCTTCATTATTTGGTGATTTTACATCATTCACCCCATCAGACTCAGTTATCAGACCTCTCAGATTCATCCCCACTCTTACGATTTCCCCATTTACAAAACCGCCCATTCATGCTGCTCATTTACTTACTGGAGCATAATTAAACTCCCTATGGCCAGACCCTTAAAGAAAACAAGTCTTTCCTCACCCACACCCCTGCCAGAGGCCATCAATGTAGAAGTGAGACATTATGTCACTTAGTTATGTTATAGCCTTGAGTTCTTGTATACAATGACATTTCTCTCTTTTTATTTATTTTTTAAAGTCCACTAATGATTGAGTACATACACTCCCTGCTTCTCTTTCTGGGATTGTGATACCTCACTCGGCATTTTCTTAAGGTAATGAACCAGTCTTTTTTTTTCTTGTGGAATATACTTCTCAGAAAAAAAAAATTTAGACATGCAGAATATAATATTTTTCAAATGAATATTTGCAAAAATGTTGTAGTACCTATCTTAAAAGCAGTTTGAAATTTTTAAGAAGTTCTGACTTATGGCCATGATAGGTTAGCTGAAAATAAAATTGACATCATCATCTTCTATAGATCGCTCTTGAAAACAGTCTCTAGATAACGTGTGTGTTTGTGTGTGTGTGTGTGTGTGTGTGTGTGTGTGTGTGTGTGTGAAGTCACCAGTGTGCATATAAATGTGTGTGTATGAGCCTGTGGAGGCCAGAGGTCACTTAGGGTGTTGGTGTATTGCCATTGTCACACTGGTTTTTGAGACAGAGTCACTGGACAAGGCTTGCTTCCCAGAGAGTCCAGTGGCTCTGCCTGTCTCTGCTGCCCATTGCTGTCATATGTTCCGCCAGGCTTAGCTTGGATGAGCCTGGGGATCACACTCAGGTCCTCCATATAGAGCAAACACTTTAGTAGCTAAGATATCTCCCCATCCAAACTGTCCAGACTCCTCATATAGAAATGATGCTCGGAGTTTGACACAACCAGGAAAACCTATTTTTTTCATCTGGTTGATGCTATAGACTATACCCTTACTTATATACAAAGTGAATGTAGGCACTGGATGAATGAAAGCAAATTATATAACATAGCATTTGCAGGTCCCGTGATTTCCTAGATAAGTGGGCCTTACTTCACTTTCTACATTGATAAGAAAAATATTACTGACATTAATAAAATAAAATCATGCATTTGACAGCTTAAGGTAAAGTGTTTGCTATACAAGTTCAAGTTTTACTGCCTTTTTAATAATTTGTAAATCATGTTGACACTTTTAAGAAAAATGTCCATATTATCTAAGTCCAAATTTTATTACTTTATTATTTCTGTTACATATTTTGGAAATGGAAATCTTTTGACCTTAAAATAACCAAGTAATAAAATAAAATTGTAAAAGAAATTGGAAAGCCATGCATGTGAGTCTTTATTTCAGCCCATTAAGATAAATGTGGGAAAAGAAATTAATGTCTTCCACTCACATTCAACAGAAAAATGAAGCAAATCTCTCTCTTTCCTTTGAGACTGTACAATTAGATCAGCATGAATATAAGTGAGTAGGCTTTGACTGGTCACTGTAATAGACACTTAGAACTACATGGATGTTGATAATGGCTTAGCCAGATGGCACTATCTTAGACCGTACTGGGAGATAAATTACTTGATTATCTACTCAACCTATTTCTCCAAAAAGCACTTGCTGTTTTAAGAATGCTACATTACAAACACTATATCATAAAGAAAATTGATAATGCCCACCACCTTCAAAATCTCAATTGCATTGTATTATTTACAACCATAAACAATTTCTCCTGATAGTAGCAACATAAATTTTGAAAAATATTATTGCTTAAGAAATTCAACAAAATATATAAAGACAAAACATGATAAAAATGTATAAATGTAGTATAGACAGAAAAACTACAATAAGTATCTGAACTCTGTGCATAATAAATTTCTTAGCATTTAACAGGTTTGGTTGGTGTTATATACACACAAAATTCAATGATCACCATGCTATCTGCTAATCACTGCTAGATAATAATAATACTAAGGGTAAAACTATATTCATTTCTATGAAAATATTAGGTAAAGGGCCTATAAGTATTTAAAAAATAATATATTCTCAATATTGTTTATTACACATAAAACCAAATAAAATGAGAAGATGGTGAAACAGAACAAACTCTTTTTATAATATACTCTTGTCTTCTCTGAATGTAAGCTCAAAGATTGGCACTCAGCTCAAAAAAAAAAAATCAAATAAGGCAAAAGTCTCGAAATACATCTTACAGTTCTATTTAAGTGTTTGCTTAGGAAGCCAAGGGGATTGCTTCTAAGGGTGAACTTCTGCCATCAACATATCAAAGGGCATTTTCTATGTCCCTTAATTGAAATGAAAAAGTAATTCAGATCATTTCTTCAACATACCAAATAACTAGTAAATCAACTAATCAGCCAAAAACAGTGAAACAAGGCAATTAATATCATTTGTATTAATCATATCCATTGCAATTATGTAAATGCAACTCAGGCTGCTATGGATAATTTTTGTGTGTTATTACTTTTGCAGAGCCCATGAATTTCTAATCTCGAAAGCTCCAAGAAAGAATACATGGAAGGTGCTGCTGCTGTCAGCTACTCTGATCCCAGCTGACTCAGCTACTCTAGGCCAAAAGCCACCTCCTGCTCCATCTCACAAATGAACTGTGTTTTCCTCTGCCTAATACAGAAGTAAAAATAAATTGTATGTCTATTTATATCATAATGATAATTATATTACATCATATTTATAATGATATTTTGAGCTGATAAAGTTGTGGCATTTATTTATGCAGTACTATCAGAGGCAAAGGGACAATAGCAACTTTGGCCCTGAAGTCTGGTTTTGTAAATGAGTCCTCTGAGATGTGTTTTGGACAAAGGTTTAAATTCTTAAGCCAAAAGGCAACAGTTTATAGCAAAGAATAACACAGTGAAATCAGAATTTAACAAATGGTGAAGTTGTCAAAAACTTCATCAGAAACATTCATTTCCAGCTTGGGATTTGCAGTTTAAAGTTTACTTTAAAAACCATTGAACCTTCCTGCCTTTTTCTCATCCTTTCATGGACTCAATGTCTCGTGTGATGCAAAATGTAGGTTATTAAGGCAGCCACCCAAAGGAAGGGGTCGCTAAACAGCAATAGCTACAACCATGTCGTTTTCCCTGTGGAACCATATTTAAATACATGAAGCAAGTTCATATTATATGTGTCTTCTTCCTCTTGGAAGGTGAAGTAAAATCACCAATAGGAAAAGACAGTAAAATCAGCATTAGGCCCCTGAATGCAGTTTAGTTATTTCAGTACAAATATTTAAATTTTATGTAGTAAATTTACTTCCTTATGTATTTCTTCGAAAATGGTCATCTTTAATAAATAAAATTGAGATTCAACTTATAACATAGTGAGGTTAGAAACCACAGTTCTTTGATTTCAGGGTTTTGATAATAGACAGACATATCCACATAAATGCTATGCTTCAATAATAAAACTTACCTTTTCTTTCAATCAGAGACATTGTTCGACTCACAAAACTAAGAGCAGGTCCTAAATTTCTTAGTGTTTCATAGCATCATCACTTATTTTTCTTCTTCTATAAGAATCATAAATAACAAAAAAAGCAAGTCTCCTTACATAGCAGAACTATAAAGTCAAAAGACAGCATTGGCTGGGAACCACACCCACTCTAGAGGGAACGTCATCGTGAGTGAGCCATATGAGAAATGAAGGACCTAGGTTTGAAACAAACAGCATAGCTGCTCACATTCACAAAGGCCTTGGCTTTCCATGCAGAATTCTTTCATTTACTCACCAAGCTTAAGATTGAATCCACTCCCGAATATTATATGAATAATGACAAATGGCTTAGAAGAAACAGAGGCAAAATACACTGCTGTTGTTCTCCCCAGCGATCTAGCTCCTTCAGAAATCATGTTTTAAGAGGAACAACAAAAAGATGCCCAAATATGCTCATGGAATAATTTTTTACCTTTTAAAAAGATTACTCATTTTTGCATTTGTGAGTATACATGAGTGTGTATGTATGTGTATTGTTAGAAACAGAAAAATCTTGATTTTTATACAAAAGAACAAATGAAGAAAGTGGAACTAGCTTAGTAAGGCATTTCTTTTTCTAATAATATTTTTAATTATTCATATAATTCTTTTACATACCCTCCACTGTTCCCCCTCTCTCCCTTTCTCTTGCTCCCCCCACCTTCCCCAACTCCTCCTTCCCATCCTCTATCCACTCCTCAAAGGGATTAAGCCTCCCTTGAGCAGTCAACACAGGCTAGCATATCAAGCTGAGGCAAGACTTATCTTCTCTGCTTTATATCAAGGCTAAGTAAGACATTTCACCATAGGAAGTGGGCTCCCAAAAGCCAGTGTATATAACAAGGATATTACCTGCTCCTCATGAATGAAATACTTCACAAATGCTAAGTCATGTTCTTCTCAATTTATAGCATATTGCATAGCTTTTAATTTATGGGAAGCTATGTACTGTTCTACAAAAGAAGCAAAAAGTAATATTCAAAGTTGCTGTCTCTCTTTGTTCACTATTATTGCCATCAAGTTTCTCTCTCATGTTCTTGTGACTTGTCTTCACCAATAACTTCTTAAATGCTCAAGTCTATGACACTGTTGACTTGTTATTTTTATTGAAATCAACAAAGTATAATTGGGGACAAACTAATCTCCTCTGCATTTGTCCTCTGTTCTCCATCACACATTTTAGGAGTTTTCTTCAATGGCTTCCTGTCTAAGGTGTTACATTTTTTGTGGGGGTGGGAAATATAGGGGTTGTCACAGAATACTTCCATGCCCTTCCCTCTCAGGTGAGCATCCACAATCATTGATATCACAGCAAAACGTAGCCTCCTTGCTCTTCACAGTCAGTGGGAACATGGATCATGGGTCTCTACATGGTCACTCACAACAGCACAGACCATGAACACAGTCCGCAGGTGCAGTAGAACCATGGACCCAAACACAGCCTTAAGAGGCTATCTGGACTTCTTATAGTGCCTCAGGTGGTAGCACAGGCTTCTCACATCAGTATGGACCTCAGCAGAAGCTGCACAGCTCATGGACACAAACATGGGGTCACCAATAATCTGTTATGGCCTTCGTTGAGCCACAGACATTAACCTGGTCCACAGACAACAATAGCCCTGCCACAGGGCAGGGTCAGGCCTGGTTGACTTCTTCCACTGTCTCCTCTAGATTTTATGCCTGTTGGAATCCAGGTCTGCAACGTCTCACTCATTTGCTCCATTAATTCTCCTGTGTCCCTTTTAATGCATGAACAAACTTTATATAGTTTGAATTTAGTTTATAGTTACCCTCATCTCTTACTTCCTCTTCAGGCCCAGAAATTAGCACATTTATCTTTGCATCTTCAACAATACTATCATACCTGGTACTCAGTAGAATTTAAGAAAAGTTTCTTGCATGAATAAATAGACTAATAATTGAATAAATGGCATTTGGTGAGACAAATATGCATACATGTGTAAGAGGGCAGAAGGAGAAAGATAAAAGTGAATTAAAAGCATATCTATTTTTAGCTAGAGCTTTAGAACAGATAGTAAATGCTATAAAAATGTCTACTGTGCTCATTAGTGGAGAACTGCGTTTGGTTCTTGCTTTTTTTTTTTTCCTTCAGAAATGTTGAGCTACTTAGATTTCCTATATAAAGAATGGTTTGCCCAAGTCACACTCTTCAAAAGTGATCACAGTAATAAACTTTCGATATTCTATTTCCTCTTTCTCTCTTGTTAAAAATTAATGGACAATTTCCAAAAGGTGAGCAAAGGTTTCCATCCTAAGGCACATACTCTTCAATCTCACATAGGCTATGCTTTCCATATGCAGAGCCAGAAATTACAAATGGTAATAAATACCTATGAATCAAGTATCAAATACTATCAGAACACTGAAAATGGTTTGAATTTCCAAAATGTCATGTCACTTTGCATATCCCAAGATCCCTAGTATATAAAACTAACAAGAGAAGAAAAAAATTATACATTTGCGGGCTTGATCCATATGCATATGTGAGTGGGGGTTGAATGCTTGTGTGTATGTATGTACATAGGAAAGAATAGTATTAATCTGATATGCCATATTCTCTTTTTGTTTATAATTATTAGGCATTCCTAGACTATTACTTTCCATAAGAATATCTTCTTCACTTGACCTTATCACCAGCTCAAGTATATTATGATTAAAAAGAAATGTTGCTATTAGACTTAAAACAATATAGAATGGCCATACACAGTGGTGCGCACCTGTAATCTCAGCATTTGAGAGGCAGAAGCAAGCAGACCTTTGTTGGTTTCTATGTCAGCCTGGTCTATATAGTTCTAGGCCAACCTGGTCTACACAGTGACTTCCAGGCTAGCCAGGGCTACAAAGTTAGACCTTGTTTCAAAAAACAAAACAAAGTAAAATCAATACAGAAGCAGAGCATATGTTTGGTGCTTAGTTAGACTGCATAATAAAAGATCTCACTAGGCTAGATAAAGTTTCCACATCATAGCCTAAGACATTTAGAACTCTAAAAGACCACAGAGATCATCTTGATCTGACTCTGTCTCCAACATTTTGCATATTTTGTTACAGAGGAAACTGTCATATTTAAAGATACTCCAGGAAAAGAGTGACCATTTGGTGAAACATTAAAGGTCTTTTCTCTTAAAATCCTTGGCATCAAATTTCTCAGATTGCCCAAAAGACCTGCATAAATCTTGCTATGTAATTTCAAGTACTGTAATTTTGAAGAGTTGTAGAAACAAACAAACAGAAAACATAATAAAACAACTAAAATCTGTTCACATATTGAGAAAGTTTTGCCTCTAGATACTTCTCAAACAGCAATTATAGTATTCATCATAAGGTGTATTGCATAGGAAGCTAAATACCACACAAATACAAGAATCACAGTGGGCTGCAACTCTATCTGGCTTATGGTTTCTTGGAATGGATACTGTGAGTGCTCTAACTTAGGTTATCTTAGATGAACTTGAACTTTGGGAGCTGTTGTTAATGGCACTCTGCTCCTCTCAGACGCCTGGGCTCAGAACCTGCATTCCTCCTTCCTCAGCCTTCTCTCCGTGTCTCTCTGTGCTCTATAGAAACAGCAAGCTTTGCCTGGAGTAAGTGCCATGGCAGCTAGCTGGTTAGGATTCCAGCCTCTCAATGGACTCCACCTTTATACTTTTTGAGCCTGAGTCTCTTGCTGGCATGGAAGTTGACTACTGTTTTTCTCCTTATCAGTAAGGCCTTACTCAGTCTTCCTCCTAGCTGTTCCTTCTCTAGATAACTTGTTTGCTATTATGGCAATATTTTGTTATCAGGGCTGAAAAAAGTGAGAGGTGATATGATATCCCTGAGATGAGATACTGGAAGCTCTTGACATAATCAGCTAGGGCAGTTCTTCCCTACACTAAAATTTCACTCCTCTTGTTGTCTCATGGCTGCATTAAACTTAATTCTACAGACTTCTCTGTCTTCCTTTCCTGAGGAAATTAATGCTAACACTGTTCCCATCCTGGGTGAGTGTAAAGGATGTTTCTTACAGTCAGTATGCAAGGAAATTACCCATGTTAATCCAGGTGCTATCCTCACACAGAAATTGTAGGATGTGTTTGGCAATATCAGAGCCTCAGAATATCCAATGTATCATTTCAGTCTACAAACCCAAAGGCTACAAATCTAAAGGACAGAAAACACCAGTGTCTCAGCTCAAAGCTTTCAAATAGGAAGAGATCCTTCTTACTTGAGGAGGCACAGACTTTTTGTTCGTATTATAGTCAGACTTTCCTTTGGGCAACCAGCTCACACAGAGAATTATTAATTATGAAAGCTTGACCTTAGCTTAGACTTTTTCCCCAACTAGCTCTTATAACTTAAATTAACTCGTTTTTCTTAATTTATGTTCTACCATGTGGCTTAGTCACTGTTCCTCTGTACCATATGTACAGTCTTCAGTATCTGTCTGGTGTCTCACACAAGCCTAAATTCATCTCTAGTTCCTCTCTTTCCCCAGAAGTCCCACCTATTTTCTCCTGCCCACCTATTGGCCATTCAACTTTCTATTAAACAAATCAAAAGGTGTCTTGGTAAAGACACATCTTCACAGTGTACAAAAAGATTATTCCACAATACTATTATTTCAGCCTTTGGTTGAATGGAATGAGGCAAGCCTATACTGGGGAAGGCAATCTACTTTAGTCAATTGACTCTAATATTAAGCACTCATTCAGAAATACCTTTCCAGATATATCTAGTAAAATGTTTGACCAAAATACCTCAACACTCAAACCCAGTCAAATGCCCATTAAATAAAGCACCACACCCATCTGTCCCCAGACTGAATTAGCAGCCCATTGATAGCCCTGTTTCATCATTTTGCACTTACATTACTAACATACAAGATGCATAGCAGTTCTCAGCAGATCATAATATACACTTGTATATGTCACCTAAAATGCAACAGAGAAGCCAAAGAGTACAACACAGGTCATAGGCTGGAGCTCTGGTGTGTAGTTTCAATGCAATTTTTGCAGAGCCTGACTTCAATTTGATTCCTTAAAACACACCATTGAATTTTTGTGTGAAACTATGGCTACTTCTGTAACCTATCAGTCTATAAAAATGTGATTATCCCCCCAAAGTATACTGTACTTGTTTCAAATCATATGATGGCAATTCTGTCTGAAAGGTCTCTGAAATAGCCACTTAGGTGTAATGCTCATACTTGATGCAGGCACATGTCTAACCTATATGTGAAACTTGGAAAATAGTTAGACCTGTCATTCTGCCTTTGCTCTTTCATTTCTACCATTATTTTCCAGGACATATTATAGAACTGAAAATGGGCGGAAAGCAGAGAACTTAAATAAGCCTTAAAGCTTCCTACAGATTCCTAGCGCAGAAAATATACATCTACCACTATTTAATTTAACCCATAATTAACTTTTCTTAAAAGTAAGATGGGTGTTTTTCAAGTCAGTACAGTAGATTGCTTCTTGATTTATCTCAAGCTACTCATCTAAGATAAATTGATGACAAATATTTCAGTGAGAAATTGTTATGAAGATAATACTATGGATGGAGAATGGATTTGTAAAAGTATACAACTGTGGCAATCAACTTACATATTTTGTGGCAAACCTTTTCAACAAAAAATGTTCAAATTATTTTTTACTGTTGTATAGACTTACTTAGATTTGAAGAAGTATCCAGAATGTGTCCAATAATTTTATGTATATGGGGTCACTAGACAATATCTGTATGGGAGGCACTATATTGCTGATAATGGATTTCTGTTAATTATAAGCTAAGCTACCAGCAGTGTATTATATAAATCTTTCAGTTACTAACCCTGTAGCACAAAACATCCTCAACATCTTCTCCTGGGAAAAGGAGATAATAATGGTACCTACCATTAGAGTTCATTGTCATAATTAAATGAGTTAATTTATGTAAAGCACTCAGTACATACTGAGTGTATATCTAATGTCATTATGATCATTACCACTAGATGAATTAACCAGGTGGCAATCCCTGACACCAATCAGCATGCCCAGTGACAGTACTGACTCTTGTAAAGTTCATGACCAGAGCACTGCTGTGCTGTACAGTCTTGTAGATTTTCACATACTGTTCCATTGGAACTTAATGTCAGAGTAAATACTCTAATTTGCATAGTGTTGGTTTGAATATGAATAAAAGTTAATTTTCTGTTTAGAATTTTTTCAAGGATGATTATTTTTAGTATTTCAAAAAATAAAAATATTCATCTGTAATTTGTCCCTATAATTGTAAATTAAATAACAAATACACTTTCCATATAAAATATTCAAAATTAAGTTATAAAGAATTTGCTTCATGGTCAAGAGTGCTTGTTGCTCTAGCAGAGGACCTAGGTTTGATTCCCAGCTTCTACATGTGGTTCACAACCATCTATCTGTAAGTCTAGATATAAGGAACATAATGTGTCCTCTGACATCTGTGGGCACCAGGCACATATATGCAACACACATATAACTGTAGGCAAAACACTCATACTGATCAAAACAATAAACAATAAATCTAATTTATTCATAGCTACATGTCATGAAATTAGTTTACTACACAATTATTCTAAAAGAACATTTTAGCCTTATTCCCCAGGGATTAAAAAAAAATGATATGTAAAATTTTCTTGATATTTATATTATATAAAATTAAAATTTGAAAATAAAAAACTGAAATTTTTGGTCTCTATAATTCTCTTAAAATTAACAATAAATCTCATTTTCATTAGAAAAAAATGTGAGAATTTGTAAAAATTTGATAACATTTTGATATCAATTTTCTTCAAAGTCTGTATAGAAAGAAAACAAACAAGGAAAATATCTAAAACAATTTCCAACTTTATTTTTGTTTTGGAACCAAATTAGTGTCGTACTATTGGCATCCTGCATCACAGAGAAAGCAATAAAGTAAGCCACAATTCTGATAAAATGTGGTTATTTTTAATTCATTTTTTCATTTGATATGGTTTGAATATAGTTTAAGGATCCCCAAAGGTGTCATGTATTAAAATAGTATCTTCTTTGTGAAATAGTGAGGCAGTGAAAATTTAATTTAACTAAGCAGTTTGGAAGTGGGTCTTCTGAGAAGTGCTTAGGATTAGATGAAGACATTAGTATGAAAGTCCACTGATTGAATCCTGGAGAGACCAGACAAGAAGGTGATGTGCATGTGTATACTTCAAGTTTCTTTTGTGTGAACATCTAGTCTACCTTAGGACATGAGCAACCAAAAGGGTATCACCAAATGTATCCCTTAATGTTGTATCTTCAGAACCATGAATTCAAATAAAACTTCGTCCTTTTAAAATTAGTCTTTATTTGATGCTACATTAGAGTTTTAAAAAATGGAGTAAGTCTAACATATAAAAGTAACACATTTCCCATAATTATGGTAATTGCTATAAAGTATTTGTAACCTTTAAATCACTGAGTTTAATCCAAACAAAAATAACAGATGGGATTTCAGGAAAATAAGCCTTTATGTGGCTTTTTCCACCTCTCTTCTTACGTGACTGTTAGAGGAAAAACACAAGTTTATTAAAACTTAATTATAAGTTGTTTTTATTCCATATTCTGAGTGTTTCATTCAAGTTAACACTGCGATCAGATTAATTTTATCTCAAAAAGATATTGATTAGATGTTATGTTAGAAAAATCTATTCTAGGGGCTGGAGAGATGGCTCAGCGGTTAAGAGCACCATCTGCTCTTCCAGAGGACCTGGGTTCGATTCCCAGCACCCACATGGCAGCTAACAACTGTCTGTAGTTCCAGTTCCAGGCAAAACACCAAGGCAAATAAATAAATAAAGTTTTTAAAAAAAAAAAAAAAAAAAAAAAAAAAAAAAAAAAAAAAAAAAAAAAAAAAAAAAAAAAAAAAAAAAAAAAAAAAAA